>JAVQJL010039680.1:0-62573 GCA_036024295.1 Nannoperca obscura
AGCACAATACCTTTCAATTTATATCATGAATACACTTAAATTCTCACACTTCCTAATGTACACATTAACCATATAGGAGAACAAAAGGAGCAATAATTATATATATATATATATATATATATATATAAAATATATTATGGCTGTGAAATTTTTTTTCTTCTAATATTCCGAGAATTATATCTGATTTTGTAAACGTAACTATTATCATGGGGAAACATCATACACAAGCGTCCTTTTTCATGTTTCAAGACACATGTTTATATTTTATAACGGATAAATATAAAGAAAACATTCAATGATGGTTGTCTTTCAAAGGGACATGACAAAATATGCATGACTTTGTGAAGGCGGTGTGACGCAGCCCTGACATGTGACATCTGGAGACCTGGCAACCAGATGAGATCTGCTAGTTCATGTTTTATTTGCTCTGACAAATGCGTCTGGTCACCCTCCCATTCAGACAGGTTTCCATCTGACCAGGCCCTGATCGGGCCAATCACAGCCGTTTATCTCACAACTGACCAATCATGGCATGAACAGGGCGTGAATGTCAGATCGTCGGTTTCAAAAACTTAAAGAAATTATCAGACACAGACTCCAACTCTCTAATCCAACATCAAAACGATGGTTTCTGAAGCTAATTAACGTTCCGACAAGCAGTTCTGATGGAGTATACTGGCCCCTTTAGAAGTTAGAAGTTATTTTTTAACTCAAAGTTTAGTACCGTTCCTAAGACCATTTCTTATAACTTTTGTTTATTTCTGTCACAGCAGTGAGAGTCTCACAGCCAGAGTCGACAAAATAAATAAAATAAAAATGCTTTTTTGCTTTTAAAGGTAAAACTTGGCAGACAATAATGCTTATTATTTTGGTAAATAAAATTGAATCAAATATGTTCAATACATTTGTAGAAACTGCACTAAAATCACTCATGAATTTAAAAAACAACTGTCAGTGAACCAGCCCCACTGATATTTTCATTTTTGCATGTCTTTCTCTGCTAAACAACGACAGTGATTCTGACCTTTGCAGAAGTACAGCCTTTTAGAAGGTTGCAGTGTTTTTCTTATTCTTAAAACTCTTGTGAAGTTACTGTTAAAGACTTTTGGAAGTTGTTTCATAACCGAAATCATTGCCAGTTATCCTTAATTACCTTAAAAATTGCAGTTCCTTTTATACAAGGGTAAATTATGTATGTAAAATCTCAATTAATTAACAAAGGAATATGTAAAAATTATGTTTTCTCAGATGGATTTTACTGAAATATAATTTTACTTTCTGAGGAGCTTATTTCTATAGTGAAATACATACATGTAATGAGAGGCAGCTGGCAAGTGCAGAAATGCAGAAATATGGTAGATATACAGTAGAGCCCTTGGGTTTTGAAAAAAATGGCTCTCCTCCACCTTTTCATGATCAAATTTTTTAAGATGTCAACGCAGGTTGTTATTTCTTACGCTGCTGAATACCAACTGAAAAGATCCGAAATTATCAAGGGAGTACTCTTATTGTACTTCAGAAATCATGGCAGACTAATCGTTGGTGAAAATCTAAAATGAATCTTTTTGTCCATTTTGTATGTTGCATTTGGTCTCCAAGAAAGACAGAAATGTGTTTTAAATTTTTAAATATTTGTATATGAATACACATGCTATGAACAGCTAAAAGATACTCATCTCCTCAGCAGTCTTTATGTATTTATACGTTTTTTTTCTGTGAAAGCCAACCACCAAGTAGGGCAAAATAGAAGATTCATAGATGTTATGTATGTTGACAGAGCATACACATAAATGTTTGCATATAATTTTACAGTATTACAACTTTTTTTGTTTACTGGCCTTGGCTCTTGACTTCTGTGACAGGTGCTTTGGGAAATGCTTACCTGTGAGATACCCTTCAAAGGCCTGGAAGGTTTACAAGTGGCCTGGCTGGTGGTGGAGAAAAATGAGGTACTCTAGTGTGTGATTGCATGTATATATACAGTATTGACCCATGGAAGGGGGCAATCATCCATGTCAAGATTAAGAAACCTTCCTTCACACTGAATCAATATGTTGGTTCATCAGTGTATTATGAAATATTTATTATCAGGAACAGTTCCTAACTTCATTTTTATGTCATTATACTTCATTTACATGTCCCTGCTTGGGGTCATAGTGAAATATACTATTATGGAAATAGTTTGACATTTTGGGAAATTCTCATATTTGCTTTCTTGCCAAGAGTTAGATGAGAAGATCGATACCTTTCATGTTTGTATGGTAAATATGAAGCTACAGTCAGCAGATGGTTAGCTTAGCTTAGCTTAGCATAAAAACTGTAAACAGGGGAAACAGTGGTGGCGCAAATTTATACAAAGTCAATGGAGAGACTTGATTAGACACAGATTTCCCAGGGGGGCGCAGTTAAATGCAAACACACGTCCACTCCAGTTTCAAATGTTTCAACATAAGCAAACAATTTGTGTTATGAATTGGCTTCACATAAACCTACACAGACAAAAGGGAAAAGAAGAGAGAGATGAGGTGAAATGACAGAAAGAACTGCACTGGAGAATCTGCGAATCTGAGTTATGAGTTCAGTCAGAGGCTTAGGAATTGATGTATGGTACTTTTTCTTGGCTGGGCGCAGTGAATTCCTGCAGTCATGTCGTCACTGTTGGGTCGACAGGCAACCAGGTAACAGGTGCCAACTCCAGCACAGAGACCGGCTAGCAGTTTCCCTCTTTTTCCAGTCTCTTATGCTAAGCTAAGCAAACACACGTCTGGCGGTAGCTTCATATTTACCGTACAGATATGAGAATTATATCGATCTACTCATTTAACTCTTGGCAAGAAAGCGAATAAGCGTATATTCAAAAAATGTCAAACTCTTCTTTTAAATCAGCACAACTTTTGTTTAGTTCAACCAGCAGCTCATTCTACAACTGACCGTGTGTGTTTCAGAGGTTAACCATCCCTAGTGGCTGTCCTGCCAGCTTTGCTGAGCTCATGAGGAACTGCTGGGCAACAGAGTCAAAAGTGAGTGATTGGCTAAGTTACATTAGCATGCAAACTAATAACATATGCATCTTTTCATGTGAATCATATACTAATAATGATGTTTGTATGTTGATTTAGGAAAGGCCAATGTTCAAGCAGATTCTCTCTACTTTGGAGTCCATGTCTAATGACAGCCAACTTCCTCAACAGTGCAACTCTTTCCTTCACAACAAGGCTGAATGGAGGTAATGAGATCAGCCAGGCCAAATAAATGCATTTATAACTCTTTTTTCACCAATATACTGCCTCAGCCTAAGGAAATGTGCAACTGTTTTCAAAGAATGATGTGGAAATGTAGCTGATGGGGGCCGTGAAATTCAAAATAAAGACTTGAGATTGTGCATATAGATCTTTAATAATAACACTGATAGCTACATAAAGGCATGAAAACCTCCAAAGAATCATCCATCTGGATATACTTCCTCTCTTTACCCATAAGGCCCTAAAAATAATCACCATCTTTTTCAAGTAGAAGTGTTTAATTGGGTTGTATGAGCAGCTGGAGGTTTGGTGATGTTCAGCACAGCCTGAGTCTCAGCTGTTACTTTATTCTCTGTCTGCCTCTCTGCGGGCTTGTCTGTGCTCAGAGGTTTTTCCTCAGAAGTTGTGCTGGTGGCATCATGTCCAGGCAGCCATCTGCAGGTGGAGCAGGTCGGAGTGAATCTCGGTGCTGCAAAACAGAAACTAAGAATGTGTAACACAGACGGGCGCATTTGTTGTAGCTCAGGAGGTTTGCTTTGGAAGTAGAGGCTTGTGGGCGATCAGAGCAGGTGGTAGCTTCACCAGAGAGATGTTATGTTGACCTCAGAGCAGTGAGATCTGTTGGGTTGTTCCTCTTTTACGATTGAATAGATACAGCATACAGTGCGGACTGATATGTTTTTTTTTGTGCAGTGATATGCTTTCCACGGTTTTGGCTCTGTGTTGTACTGTAGCTCATTCAAATGGAACAATTTCTGTCAAATTAAAGTGCTGACTTTTATCTTGAAGGGTGTTTGAGAGCGTTCATAATAACGTCGGGTGCACAGTCTACAGCCACGCTAGCAGCACTGTGGGGCTGCACTTCGGCACAGCAGTGCTTTGAGCTAAATGCTAACATCTGCATGCTAACATGCGCACAATGACAAAGTTAACACGCTGATGCTTAGCAGGTATAATGTTTACCATGTTCAACATCCAAGTTTAGTGTATAAGCATGCTAATGTTGGCTGATTAGCACTAAACACAAAGTACAGCTCAGACTGATGAAAAAGTCATTAGTTTTCCTGGTATTTGGTCATAAACTAAAGTATTTCACCTTTGATTTGGACCTGATGAGTTTTGATTCCTTTAGCAAGGAAGTTGAGCAAGAGTAGAAATTGTGTGAGGTGGGAAGCGTCAGGGTGGAGGAACCGGAGTAAGGATGGGCTTTCCTGCCTGGGCTGCGTGTGTTTCTAAACAGAATGTGTGAGAACAAGGTTTTTTTTGGGCTGAAGCTCAGCATGGATTTCCGTGACACACTGTGCAGCCCCACCTGCTGGGCAAAACAAACTTCCCCAGCGTGAAGTGAACACGAGACATTGTCCCGTCCTTGGCATTCAAAGCTTCAGACGCAGACTAATCACCTTCTGACTGCAGGGCATCTCTGTGTTGTTTACAGAGGTGTTTCATTTATTCTGTTTTAGTACGTCTGCTTACTGTTCTAGTACTCTGACTGTGATTGTGAGTGTAATTTCACTATTCTTTACACTGAAGGATAAAGCTGGTGATTATTGTCAACAAATCACATGAAGAAAAACTAAAGTTAAGCTAAGATCTTCTTAACTTCTTAAATTGGCAATTACTTGTAATGACTAACTCACTTGCATGCCAGTGAGTTAGTCATTACAAGCAACTGCTGTGCAGATAAACTTCTTTTGAAATTCTAGTGGAAATCCCAAAGTATTCCCATTTAAAAGAATGATGCAGCCATAAAAATAACAGGGAGTCAGTCAACAATATACCGTCCAGCTGCAAAAATAGTCTGCATGGTAACAAATGTTTTTCAACAGATATTGAAGAGAAATGGGAAAGTATTGAGTATTAACACATTGTTGGTTTCAATCTTTTCTTGGGATTTGTTGACATAAAGAAACATATTAACTCATGCCAGGCTTTAACATATGGAACAAAAATGGACACCTTTTAAAAAAATCTTTATAGTAGTCAGTGTCAAAATATATGTTGAATTGCTGACATTGTTCTGTTGCTGTGTACTGCAGGTTTGAGATTGAAGCCACACTTGAGAGACTTAAGAAGCTGGAGAGAGACCTGAGTACCAAAGAGCAGGAGCTGAAGGAGCGAGAACGGCGTCTAAAGATGTGGGAGCGCAAACTCATCGACCAGTCTAACAGCCCAGTGAGTTCCTCATTATCCCCTCTCCACCTTGGTCCACCTTCACCCTCAGGACAGCTGTCAAGTGGTCACAGCATTTGCACCTGGCTTTTACACCGCTGCTCAAACACGTGTCTCCTGAAACCTGTTAGGAGAGGGACAGAATTCCCCCGAAGAAACACATTATGGCCGTACTGCATTTTTGTGTAGTGTAGTGCATGGTTGCCTGACGAGTATATTTGCATCATTATGTACACGGTGAACGCTGCATTCCCCGCTAGATATTGAATTGTGAGCGTTTGACCTGCGGTTTGCAGCTTTTGTTTGCCTGCTTGTATTGTTGGCATGCAAAAGACACAACAGATGTGAACAAAATGCAGTTGTTTTCTCAAAACCTTGTGTGACAGAATGCTGTAAAAGTACTGTAGACGTCACTCAACATAACACACTTTCTATCGTCTGTGTCTGAGTTTAAAAACAGTCAACAAAACCTTTGAATCAAGTACACTAACATAATTACCTGTGTTTCCATTCTTTTCCTATCCTACCCTTACTCTATTGTTCTGTTCTGTTAACTTCCCTTTACCATCTAGTTTTCTAAATCACATCTTGGATTGGGGTTAAATTGTCCTATTTTCTTATTTATACTTATTCTGTGGTTTTAAACATGATTACTTACTTACCTTTCTTTTCTATCCTCTCTTCTTTTCCCCCTGCTCTCCACCCCCGCCTCTCAGCTCTTCTTCCCTGTGGCAAAAAAGATAAGTGCTAAGTCGTTCTATCAGTCTAAGACGGAGGAATCAAACAGTTCACAGATGTCGTGTCAGATTACAACCTCCAGTAACGAGGAGGTGAATCTGCAGTCTATGATGAAAGGCTTTGAGGACGTGTTTTCCTTGGACTTTGGCCGGCCCGTCCTGCAGTCGGGCATGCAGGTCAACATGCAGGCCAGGCAGAACTCCTCCATGTCGAGCTGTGTCAGAGAAGGACACAAAATCAACCTGGCTCTGGGGATGGGACGCTTCACTTGGTCTGACGACAGTGAATAAAGCTCTCCGACGTTCTGCGTTGCCACAGCTGCATCTGTCAAACGCTGTGATCTCACTTAATGCATTATTGGCGTTGTGGAAGCACTATTTCTTAATGAATTGCTTTTTAAGTCATGTTGATTATTTTCTCATTTCAATAATCTTTACTTTATCCTCGGAAAACACATCTTGGCATAATATTCCTTCTACTTTGTTCAAGATATTCATGATTTGCCTTCAGAAATAGCTGAATATACCACAAAAACATATTTGTAACCCTCCACCTATGGTGTCATTTACTGTATGCCTAATGTACTGGATGTATAGTGCCATGCTGTGAAGAAAGAGCCACGTGAGCCAGTTGCTTAGAGAAGGCTAGGCTTTTATGATGAAGTGACATTTTGCTGACATTAAGATTGGCCAATTTGTTCTGGATGTGGTGGAGTGCAGTTGTTGAGACGCAGTCTCTTACCAGGATGAGAAAGTACATGTTTTTTCCTCTGACTGACCCAGGTTCAAAACAGCAGGAGAGGGACTTGTCAGCTTCATTTTCTCATTTTACATTTTACTTTTCAAAAAGGGCTTCTTTCACAGGCCCCAAACTATTTTTTTAAAGAAGAAAAAAAAATAATAATTAATAATAATAACAATGTTTCTGCACTAGAGGCCTCAATCACAGTTTTTACCAAAGAAGTCACTGTATTGATTTTAATAGAATAATTTCCTTCTATAGACACATTTTACATATAGTATCACACCATATGGTTTAACTGAATATTAGCCTGAAGACCTGCACTTTACAGTAGAGAAAATCGTATTAGCATTAGTGTTCAGTTAGGTATTATGCTTCATCTGGGGGAAGGACATGCTTCCTTGAGCGTAGCCCATTAAATTGTCCCCTTTGCTTGTTATCATCAACCAGTCTCATGAGGATGTAATCCTCTGTATTCCTGTGTTGTTGCTTGTTAGGAAGCTAACAAGCTTCCTGAGCTAATATTCCTATTCAAACGGTGCCTGTACTCCTGTGCCATCAAGACCAATACTTACTAGACTAGACATAACAATTAACACAGACTCAGACCAATATTTACATTCTCCTGTGAAATCCAGACACTTATGGCATCCTGAATCATTCGGCCTCCACACTTGTTAGTCGTCTCTTTGACCTTCCGACAAAATCCAAACTTCTTGATGTGACTTATTTTCCTGCATCCTTCACAGTTTTGTCAATAAATCAGTTTCTTTCAACTCTCTGCCGATCTGTCTGTCTGTCTGATCGATTGAATTACTTTCCATACAGGGATAGTAGTGATAAAATGTTTCAGGAGACTTATGTTGAATTACTACTTTATAACCAAACATTTGATGAAAAAACGGAATAGAGCGTGACTGACACAATTTTAATAAAATTGTAAAATTGGCCTTTTTGTTGAGCTGCTTCTTGTGATATTATCTTCATGTCACTGTGTAACTCCCGGTATTCGTGGTCTGGTTCCCCATCATCAACTCAGTCCACATGGGGGCAGAATTGTGTGAACTAAACCCAAACTCAAAGTCTCTTTTTGTCCCCTGCAGATTCCACACACATTATAAACACCAAAAACTGTGCTCCCATTTTGAATTTGAGATCTAGGTGCCTTTGTCAACAAAATGCCACGGATCTTAATAAAAGAAGCATGGCAGCATTTGTGAAATACAATATACAGCTTGAAAAGTGATGTTAAGTCACTCCAATGAGACTTTGGCAGTGGCAGAGTGTTTCTGAATCTGTTTACTTCCGAACCGCAGCACTGGAGGAGGCGGAAAACGCTGCAGGGCTGAGTGGCTTTATGAGGCGCCGGGCTGCACTGAAATGTATGGCAGTGACTGTCTATTGAGACCGGCATTCAGTTCATAATCTGAGCTGTTATCAGATGTCGTGGGAAGAAGACAGTGAATGGGGATTACTCATTCATTTAGTCATCTTTCCTCCAATTTCCCATGGCATTATTTCTGTCATTACACACCAGTCTCATGGTCACAATGATGAAATCTTTATTTTGGCTGGCAAGTTTCTGCCTGATTACATTTAATGAGCAATAAATGATTTATCATTCAAATAGATCACGTTAGATCAGTCAGACGGACATTTGGTTTGATATAGACCATTAGAGGCAAGCCGTTTTAATCGCACGGCACAATAACCGGAAAAATAATGGCTTCAGAGACGTGGAAAACATGTCTATTTTCCATTTTAATAACATTTACTTAAGTTTTGTGATTTTAACTTTACGATCTGTCTGTCATAAATACATAGTTCATGCTGTCTATAGCCATACAAATTCTATTACTGTCTTTTGCTTTTATGCAGTTGCTGCCCACCCTTGACATCTATACATGGACAGAGGAGCATGTGGTCAGTATTATTGTATTAACCTCATGACTAATGTATTCATTTAGTTTTTCACACAGTTACTAATATATCCCATTTTCTAATTTTAGTATTTCTGGATGCAGCAAATGTTTGGCGCAGGTTTGTTCATTCACTTCCTGAAGTTGTACATTGTGAGAAAATCTTTAATCCGACTTCACACTCCTTTATTTGTGATTTGTTGTTTAAAAAACTGCACGTATCCTTTTCTGTCTCAGGGGAGGGTACATGTGGCATGCAGCTGTATGCTGACCTGTTTAAGAAGAATCACATCACCGGAAAGAGGTTGCTATTGCTCACAGATAACGACATGCGGGACATGGGGGTCAAGTCCAAAGGTCACGTCATGCACCTGAAGGCAAGGCACAGTTAACCATTAACTACAACTGACTTCTCCGTTGTTTTTTAATCCACAAACAATTTACACAATGAGATTCATGTTTATTATATAGCATGAATAGCATCATTTATATTTGGAATGACTGAATATTACCTTTTCTCTTCTGCAGTGTGAAATTGAAAAGCTGACTAATGATTACCTTGGGTTTGTCCACTTCCCGCCTCTGTTGAAGGTATAAAGTTTCTTCTTTAGCTTCAGAAAGAGTGGGGGTTTTTTTGGGGGGTGGGGGGGTTCAGTGCATATTTTGGACTAAACCTCTTTTCTTCCCAGGATGAGCTGGAAAAGGAGGTGGAGAGGAGTAAATCTGTAAACCTGGAGCTGGTGTTTGGGTACCACTGGAAACCAGGAACTGGGGAATCTGTAAGTTGGTAGTGACACACACACACACACACACACACACACACACACACACACACACACTGACTGCATCAACATATTCTGCAGCTGTGAGCATCTGATGTAGTTCACCATTTGCTTTGTGAAGGGCAACCAAAGAATCGAGGACAATCGCAAATAACTGTTGTATCCACTTTGATCGGGGTTGTTATTAATTGTTAACATCTTTGATAAGTTTGGTAATAATTGTTACCCTGTAAAAATAGAATGATTTGATCAGGCTCCTCGCACTGAAGCTGTTTGTTCGTGATAATGGCTGTTATACTGACCGTTGAAAGCATCACTAGACATGCATAAAACCAGACAAATAAACATTTCATTCTCAGCCATGTACCACATCCACCTCGACTTGCTCACAGCCCTTTGTTAGGGTCTCAAACTGTGGAGAAAGGGTGGCTCTTCACTTGCTGTTTGAATTTAATCAGAAATAGCCCATTTAGCCAGAAGTCATTTTCTTTTTAAAAGGCAAACGTTATTTAATCTTTCAGCTGTTCATTGTCCCATCATAAATAGTCCTCTTTCAGTGTGTTCGGCAGGGCTGAAACGAGCCTGCTAATTGCCTCCCATTTCTTCTGACATGTGGTGGTTTAGTGGGTAGAAAACACAGCAGGGAGAAGGAAACAGGAGGCTGAGAAAATGAGAGCTAATTATTTTCCCCTGCCTGGTGTCAGGTTCCGTGTCAGCCTTGTTTTTACAAACTGGAAGGTTTTTTGCACTAAATAAAACAAACCCGCACTGCGTTTTTTTCTTCTTCACCCCTCTTTGCTGGCGATGTCATGGAAGCAGCTGCACTTCTCAAAGACAAAATGAGGGCCTGCGATTGTGCGGCCACCATCTGACAGCCACTGAGGGTCCCCTACTAATGAGGATATCACCGTTCAGCCAAGTGAAAGGTGCTGAATTATGTATGAGTTGTCATTAGACACACTCGGGTCCTAGGCATCATTACCAGACATTGTTTCTGCTGGAGTGATTAGACTAGCATGGACCTGGGAGCCCTGGTGCGACCGTCCAGTGCCGACACCAGGCCAATGCGGGGCCACTGGTGTGTTTCTGAGCCAGAGGCTTGCTGAAGCTTCCCCTTTGAGCCGTTTCCAGCCCCTGGGGACGATACAGGAGAGGGCGAAGGCTCCTTAGACAAGTGTGTTAGTGCCACTCCTCTGATGTCTTTCTCTGTGATTACTACACAATGGATTGGCCTGTGCCATGAACCCTGTGTGGTTAAGCAGTGACCTGTGGTTTTGTGGCCGGCGTTTGGGGATTGGCAGAATCATTACTGCTTCGTCAGCATTCAGTATGCAGGAGAAGAGGGCTGGGGAATTGTTCAGATTTGTGCCTCCTAGTGAGGATTTGACGTGTCCCGCTGGCAGCAACTCATGAGGAAAAACCTTCACCCTTATCAGCCAAAATAGACCAGATTCCTGCTCCAAGAAATTAATCCCACTGAGAATAACAACATCAAATGTTTGAAAATCAATTTACAATGTCGACATAAAATTGTTGTTATCATTTGTTTCTTTCTCCATTATAGTAATTTTATGAAATGTAACAACTCCATGTTGAGGCATTAGTATAGTACGGTGGAACACTGATTTCCATTAATATCTGCCCTATATATTGTTTACAAATTGCATTTGATATAATTTTTTGTCCCCTTGCAATTTATTTATAATATTTTTATCCTAATATAATTCTGTCCTCCTCTACAATATGAGGCTTTGTGACCAATAATGTGCCACTACCATTGAACTACCTCTAGGTTGTGCTGTTGGTTTATATACAAGAGTAACCAAGTTCTCCACACCGAATACTGCACTTAGAAACTTTTCCATACAATCAAGTGTTGCTTCTGAGTGTACCAGACCAGACATACATTATCTCACCATTAGATCTTTTCTTTCAAGGACTGCAAATGGAAGATGTACATGGAACTTGATGGCGATGAAGTTGCGGTAACCTACATAAAAGATGTCATCTTTAATGCCAACCGACAGCACGTGGAACTCCTGCGGATGACTAAGGTGTCGTCAGAAACACATTTCTTGAACAAGTTAGAAATGACAAGAACACTCACGTTTTAATCAGTGCTAAATGGTGTCTATGTATTTTCCCTATACGACTGTTGTATTGTGGTTGTCATAGTGAGATTTTTTATGACTGACTAATGTGATTTCAACGCAGCCCCCTTTTGTGATGGACAAATGGATCGTTGGCATACAGCAGAACCAGAGAGTGGACTACACGGTCAATTATGAGGTGAGTCGTTTCAGCAGCTGTGGGAGGCACTACACATCTACACGTCATTTTAAATATACATTTGAAAAAGCATCAAAGGCAATCACAGAACCCCGTGCAGCAAGTGTTATTACTGTTTGACACTAAATGTGCTCATATTCTCCTTCTCTTTTGACTTGACACTTCAGAATGATGTTAAGTCACCAAAGTCTACCAGACACAGCTGTCCAGTGACGTGGAGTCTCAGTGGTGGACAAGACGTGATCAAAACTGTGGAGCTGGTCATCGAAACAGCACCAGCTGACATCGACTGGAACCCCAGGGACAGGTCCAACTCTGGTAATTCTTTTATTTATAGTTTGGGACAACAAGTTTCAAGATATCACAAATTCAATTTTTCAATTTAGGTTTATTTATTTAGTTCCATATCATACCAGAAGTTATCTCAGGGCACTTTTCATATAAAGCCGCACTCTCTCACAGAGACCCAACACTTCCCACCATGAGCAAACACTAGGCGACAGTGGCAAGGGAAAGCTCCCTTTTATTAGGAAAAACTCATGCAGATGACCGCAGTATGAAATATAGAATGCATTTTTTATCAGTGTAAATCGTCTTCTTTTTTAGATATTGATCCCACATGGATGTACAACGTAAGGCAGAGGCAGTTGATGACCCAGAAATCCCTGCAGACGACTTCTGCTGTGACTGCCTCTGATGCCCGCACGCTGCCTCAGTTCCTGTCAGCACATGAAAGCCAGGGGTTTTCTTATGCTGCAGCTGTGCGTCGCTCTCCAAACCGCGTCCATGTATCTTCCTGGATTGACTCACGTAGCTCCTCGCCAACTACCAGCCTCTCGGCCAAACTCTCCCCGCTCCATCTTGGGTCAAAGGGCAGCAGCCCCTCCAGCACTACCTCAGAGAGCACCTCCGAGAGGGAACGAGAGCGTCCGCAAAGTGCTGGAGCAGTGCATGACCACCGTAGAAACAACTACTTCGGCAACACATTAACTGTGGGAGGGGGGCAGGGTAGGGGACATGCATGGACCAATACTAGAGGTAGCTATGTTCATAATAAAACCAGCAAAACCTCACGACAGCCAGGGAGGCCACGGCCCAACAGTTACGCTGTCACACCACAGAACCGCCCCTCTGTGATACCTGGTATATTGTCTGTGACAGAAAACCCCAGCGAGGAAAAAGAGGGGGCCAAAGCCAACGATGGAGGGTGGATCAAAGTGGAGCGACAGAAAAGATTACCACGTCAGGACAATAAACAAGTCAGAGGTCGACAGAGGAGAGGGGGCAGGGGAGGACGCGGCGCCGGTGGAAGAACTTAATGCGGGCCACACATGAACTGACAGCTTCTCGTATGCTGAACGTGTCATGCGCTGAAAAGATTTTACATATGAATTATGTCTGCTTACATGCTCAAACATGAACTGCTTGTTGTAAGAGAATCACACTGATGCCTATGATGTAAATATGTATGACCATGTGTGTTTATTTTGTAAAAACTGGCTCCTGTCAGGTTAATAAAAATACCTATGCTTAGCGTATATTTATTATTATTGTTATTATCATAAAAATGGACAATTCAGTTCTTGTTCTTCACTTTGTTTCTTCCGTTCGGTGGCGGATGGCAACCAGCGTTTTGGTTGCATTTAGAAATTATTTTATTTATCAGCCCAGTTTCTTACAAGCAACCAAATAAACTGTTATAACACTCTCTCAGGATTGCATCAAACTTTATTTTCTGAGCTGCCTCTTTATTGCATCTCTTTCTGCAGTTATTTTGGCACATACATAACACAATACTGATTCCATTGTTCAACAATATATAAACCCAGTAGTGCAAAGTCTTATTTGGTCTGGTGTGCCCGACCCAGCCTCTTTAAAGCTTCAACCCACTTCCTGTTGTTTACATATTGATGTCTTATCTCATTTTTGTAGCCAGTCTTTAGCGATATGTTATAATTATTCCCTCCTATTCTGTTTTAGTAAATGAAATGTCCATATCTTCTTATTTACTTTTCCAATGATTCTCTTTTATTCCTTCATCAGCTGAAACCAAGTGTAACTGCAATATTTATATTATGAAGTCTGAACAAAATATTATGTTTCATTACTATGGCCTGTTTGCTATAACGTGAAAATGACTGCAAAAACTAAGCCTAAACATAAAATGACCTTTTGAAATGTGACCTGTTTAATAGCTGCATAGTTGGAAGGAGCTCAACATTTTACCCGCCTTGCATGCAAATTGTCGGGTAAATATTTCGCGCCACGGCAAAGTACATGGAAGACACACATCAAGTGCCTCACAAAACTAATTACTTTGTGAAGTCTGATTATTTAAAGAAGTATCGAACACATTTTTAAATGTTAATAACAAGCTTCGGTTATGAATTTGGCCTCCCACGTCATACTGAAAGTTTAGTGTTTTGTTAAACTACCTGAATCACATTTTATGCAGCTTTCAGGACTTTCAGGTGGCGCGGGAAATGAACAGAGTGAGGGCTCGTGCAGCTGCAGGACCTGCATTGTTCACTGTGGAGCTGCTGCACGGTGCGTTTGTGTGTCTCTGTTTATCTTTGGACGATCACTAAAAGAAAACATGCCAGCAACGCGCTCCCAGGTAAGAAAAGCAGTTTAACATTTTAGTTATTGAATCCGTTATTAATAATTGTGTTTATATTTAGTTCTTAATCTAAAACATCAGTTGTGACCACTTTGCAACAGTTGGGTGTTTCATTTAAATCCTACGTTTCCTCTAACAGTTACCTAACGTTTAAAGTCGGCTAACTTACAAAACTGGGCATCATGATAAACTATAATGTATTGTCAAACAAACAGAGTGAACGATTTAATTAGTTTTTAATGTGATGGCACCCTCCCTTGGTAACGTTACCGTACAAAAGTTAAAATGTTAATGTTAGCTTGTTAATTTACAAATGCTGTAACTTGTATCCATATTTAGAAATGCACAAACCAGTTTCCTACATTTGGCAAAGGTTGATCAACAGAGGTGTGTCCCACAGGATAAACTAAGGTTATATCTGAGTTGATTCATTGATTAGTCTACTGACAGAAAATGAACGTTTTCTTTGACGGATTATTAAGTATAGAACAAAAAAGAACTTTTATCAGTTCTATAAGCTTCTATGATAGAAGTATTAAAGTGAATTCTTGTTGTGGACTGGGTTTTTTTCTGGTTCAAACAATCAGTTTCTCCATCGTCCAGTGGCACATTAACGATATAGTTTGATAAACTATATTGAGTATAGAAACAGAAACTTTCCTGTGGATGTTTGTAGCTGATAGAGCTACAAAGCTGTAGCAAAGGATTTCTAAACTACATTTTTTTTGTAGAAACTGGCAGCCCAGCCTCCATCTACCAGGATGAGTTTGAGGAGCTTCCGCAGCGTCCCGCTGGTTCCCATGGAGACGTCCTCTTCTTCCTCCGACGACAGCTGTGATAGCTTTGGCTCCGATGGAGGCTTTGCAAATACGGTAACGATACAATGCTATCAAGTAAAATACCATTCTTATCAAGTGGAGGTGAACGTGGGGGGTCTCCGCCATCTGCAACTAAAGATTGTGTTTGTGTTTAGAGGAGCAGCTTAAGACTGATGAGGAGGACGGCGGAGAAACCAAAGGTGTTTGGGGCTACACCAGAGGAGGATGCGTGCCTTGGGTTTGAAGAGAATGTGATCAACAGTCAGATGAAAGCCATGGTACGTTTTCAGGAGAAAGGCAAAGTTCTGCAATTGTAGAAATTCCAACATGCTTCAGGACACCACAAATGTTTTTTTCTAACCCGCAACTTGTATTGTCTTTCAGAAGGTAGACTCTGAACCTCCGAGACGAAGCCGCAGGTCCAACATCCTGAAGGTTGCCATGACATTCCCCACCAAGAAGACGTGCAAGAAGAGGCCTGCATCCGAACCACTGCATAAAACCAAAGTACAGGACTCGGACTCAGAACCAGAGGACAGTGTCATGGACAAGAGAGCCCTGAATATTAAGGAGAACAAAGAAATGGTACAACTAGCTGTATTTGTTTCACATATGTACTATGAGCTGAACTTTGACCAGACTAGCCTCCATTTTCATTGTGCTATACATCATCCACAATTTATTTATTTTTAAGCTCGCAAAGCTCATGGCAGAGCTGAACAAAGTGCCTGGACTCTTCCCAAGACGGATGGCAATGTCGGCATCAACCATGGTAAGTTAACCTGATATTTGAATCTGTCCACGTGGTGCTTTGTCGGTGCTCGGTATTAACTGGTTCTATTTTAATTCTTCAGCCTCGACGAGCACCTCGGCGGTTGATGGAAACTCCGGGAGTTTTTAGGAGAAACCCGGAGCGCTTGTCTCGACCCCACACGCGGTCCCGCACGCTGGTGGACGGACCCCCCAGCCCAAATCCAGAGGAGGATCCCGAGGACAAGCTCAGCCTGGTTCGCAAAAGCCGCTACTATGAGGAAGATGATGAGCGAGTAAGTCCTATCACAGTCTGCACGTCTTTTTATTCCTTTGGTCACCTTTTTATTTTTTTTAACGTTGCATCGCATTCTTCTAATATACAGCGTAGGTGTTAATCACATTAACATTTATTTCATGCGCAGCCCCGTCGCCGTTCCTTCAACGGTACCAAGGCCATCCCTCACGTGGTGCGGCCCGTGGAGGACGTCACGGAGGCAGAGCTGCAGGGCATCTGCCACAACGTGCGGGAGAAAGTCTACAACAGCTCCACTGTACGTCCCACGTTCACTGCAATGCTGGAAGGACTTGAGCGGCCGCGTTTGTTTGTCACGCTCTTTGGTTGAAGATTAAGAAAATTCTCTTTATTTTCAGGGGTCTACTTGCCACCAGTGCCGCCAGAAAACAATCGACACCAAAACCAACTGCCGTAATCAGGAGTGTGTGGGGGTGAGGGGTCAGTTCTGCGGCCCGTGCCTCCGTAACCGCTACGGAGAGGAGGTCCGAGACGCTCTTCTGAACCCGGTGAGTACCTAAACCTCCGAGGTGTGTGTGTGTGAGAGAGATCTGACTGACCTTCTTCTTGTCCCGGGTAGGAGTGGCAGTGCCCGCCATGCAGAGGGATCTGTAACTGCAGCTTCTGCCGGGCCCGAGACGGTCGCTGTGCTACAGGAGTGTTGGTGTACCTCGCTAAATATCACGGCTTTGACAATGTGCACGCTTACCTGAAAAGGTGACTGGAGCATTTGTAACATTTGAACACTGTGTACATTTTTTTTTTGTCTTTTTAAATGTCTGTTCTTAACACTGAGGTTCTGTTCTCTCCGCCACAGCTTGAAAAAGGAGCTGGAAGAGAGTAGCGAGTGAAGCATGGAGGAAGGAGCTGATCCTGGACCTGACTGACGTGCTCTGTGGCCATTTCTTTACATTCACACAGTGAAAATATTGTTCATAGTGTTTTAAGCATTATTACACAATGCTTGTTGTTTTTGGACATCTCCAGCCTAAAGCTTGCATTGTTTTTGTTCTTACACATTATTGCCTGCCTGTTCTCATGAGCCTGAGCCCGTACATTCATCTCGCATTGTTGATAGCCCCCTGATCTTAAACTTTTTAAAATGATTGTATATAAAAAAAAATCCCTTTTTAAAAAAAATCTTACATCCTATCTGCTGCAAAAGGAAAAATAATTAATCTACTGTATTTTACATTGTTTTAAATGTATAGGTTTTACACAACCCACTTTGTGCCTTTTTTCCCCCCAGTTGTAAATTTATGCTTGTGTTTTTACAAGTTGCGTAAATCTGCTGAAAGTAAAAAAAACAACAAAAACAAACGGTTTTCTTTCGTTGGGAAGTCCTGTAGAAATGACCCAGTGATCTACATGCTACTGAGGTGGTGCAGCTGGAAAGGGCATAGACTGGGGTCCACTGCCTCTCACTTCTAACCCGAGAGGAACTGTGTGATATACCACAGCACCTGGTTAAATATCCTTCATTAGATAACTGTCACTAATGGTGTGGAAACAATTAGCACACTCTAATGGGAATCTCATACCTGTAAATCATTTTATCCTGTTAAAGCACATTCCCGCTCTGCTCCAGTCTCTTTGGCTCATTTTCTTAAGTAGGAATGGTTGAAGGTGCCACTGAAGTGGCAATAGAGTTATGGCCGGCATTCTCTGTTCAGAAGTGTAATACTCCACACGAAATGACATGGAATTAACCTTTGTGTCGTTCATCTTTGAAATGTACTTCATTCGACCTGCGCCAGGACATTCTCTGATTATATGATGCTGTTTCAAAATAATCAACAGATTTCTTCTTCGGTGTAACGGCATGTGGAGGTTCTCTCGCTGCCGCTTGTATTTCTCAGGTTCTGCGCTTCTAACAGGAAGCGTAACGCCGAGCTGTTCTGTCACGGTGGTGCTTGTTTTGTGCTCATTGGGTTAACTGTACATTTTCATTAAAGCGGTAATCGCTGCAGAATCATGTTATCAGCTTCCTTTGACTTGACCATCAGTCTATCCAGAACAGTGTCAGCTGTAATTACTGTTATTGAAACATGGAGGAGAAATCCTGAATGCTGGTGGTGATTGAAGATCTGAAGGAGCGTTAAAGGCTGGAAGTTTAACTTTCCCATCACTGTTGGCTATTGTGTTTATAGTGCGTTCGCAAAACTGACTAATGTTATCTGGCTTATAAAGTTGACACTTTCTTTACGGGTCAGATAATCACAATTTACAACAGCACTAAGCTACACAGTTAAAATTGAATTGATCATTTTAAGTGTACAGCGTCTATGTGCACTGCCCTTTCACAATTTTGACAATTCAATCATTTAAAAAATGAAGTAGGGCTGCACGTAACAATTGTTTTCATTATTGATCAATCTGTCCATTAATAGTGTAGCTCATGGAAATAAAAGAAAAAGGCTGTTATAATTTTCCAGAAGCCAACGTGACCTCTGACCAACTGTCCAAATCCAAAAGCATTCAATTTAAAATGCCCTGAACTAGAAAGGCGTAAAAGCCTCACATTTGAGAAGTTGGTTTGGCATTTTTTCACAATCAAAGTCAAACTATTATCAAAATTGATGATTATTTTTCTATCAATCTGATTGTTTCCACACTAAAAATCACTGATGGACATTAAAATTGTACCCAAATTACTGAAAACCAATCTGTACAGAATTTAAGGGGACTGATGTTTATTTTTTTACATTACGATGTCTGCGGCAAGCAAATGAGTGAGCCGACTTCATGCCCTCGTGGCTCTGGTCCTCTCTGAGAGGATTAACTGTATTCACACTACTAAGTAAAGTCACTAAAGTTCCTGCCTGCTGCCGATTCAGGGGTCACGTGGGTATTGTGAGAATATGGCTACAGGTACTGAATATGTGTTGGTAAGGTTTGTGGTGTTGGAGAATGAGGTCTGTCAGCCACACCATCACTGCCCTGCATCCTGACGTGTGTTGGATATGTACACGAGAGCAGAACTAAAGACACCTAAGATTAGCCATAAACGCGCAGTGCATGCATATCTTTGTTAAATAGGATGTGATGATCCTTCAGCCGAGCTGCAGAATACTGACTGTGCCATCCTAAACCACCAGGTTATATACAGTGTGCAAAGGGAACCCCACACCCATGGGTGCATGATTCACCATCCAGGCTTCCTCAATCCACTGATCTGAGTCTGCAAACATGGTCCAATACTATGGTGACATAAGATTTTACACACAAAACATCAGAACACCACATAAGGGCTGCTCTACTTAAGCAAATGGATTGCGGACGCAGCTGTGACAGTACCTGGAAAATGAAGATTTCCAGCAGGGAAGTCGTTCATGGACACAGTGAAAACACCTGTTGGATTATTCAGCAATAAGCAAAATGTAAATGGTAATTCATTTTGAAGGTACTCAAACAATTTCAAATGTGCACATATATTCTCTTTACAGTAGTACAGTTGTTAATACCTGTGTGACAGACAAATGGGTACCAACAACTGTCCTGTGGCACTGTAGAGGGGTAGAAAAAGGTAAATACATACACACCACTAAGCACTTTTATGGGCACAGTGTGTAGATAACAAAAAACTAATCTGCACTTCTACAGTATGACTACCACTATATTTACACACCACTGTGTAAGTACCACTGATCACATCCTCATGTGGTGTACTGTACATTCATTCAGATCAAATCCAAATTCAGATTGGACTTAATGTATACTATGTGTCATTTATGACGCTGCACAGCCACAAAAAGTCGAATAACTACTGTTTTGAGCAGATCAATCAATGATAAAATGGTACAGTAGTGAATGCACACATTACATTACCTGTCATGTTTCTCCTGCTTGATATCAGGAAGATAGGTGGAGTCTTGTGGTTCCTTTGAGCAAATGATGAGGTTGTCTCAGATTTGGCCTGGCCTTATCAGAAGAATCCTCCATTTTAAATGGGACTGTTCGGGTCAACAATGTCCTAGAGATAAGCATTCGATTTTCTGAGAAAAGAAGTGGTTGGGAGAAAAAAAACAATAGCTTATTTGCTTTAGTGCTGAGAGTTAAGTGAAATGATTGATACCACTCGCTCGGCTGTGCGATATATATGTAACAGTCGGTTAAGCTTTGCTTAGGATAAAGGCTGGGAATGAGAAAACTGCCCGGGTCTCACTCAGTGACTTCCTGGAGTCTCCTGTGGTTGCCTGGCAACCTGTGCTCAGCTAAGAAACATTCTGGTTTATAACTTTTTAAAAATATTATAAAAAACTTTTTTTTAAATTTAAACTTTAAGAATCTTTTTTACACTTCAGTTTTGTATGGATTAAACAAATGAATTACAACGCGTTCATCAGTGAGTTTTAGAGGGGGTAGATTTTGTTACCTAGTTTGGACAGAGCCAGACTAGCTGTTTCCCTGATTCCAGTCTAAGGCAAAGCTAAGCTAAGCTGAATTAGTCACTGATTAAGGCCTTCGTCACTTGACTATAGTCAAGTCAAGTGATTGAACCATTTAATTGTATTTACTTAGTCAATTTAAAGTGACTTTATGTGTGTAAGAGATTCAAGTAACAGTGAAACTGTAAACAGTTCACGGTTCTATAAACTAGATCATACGATTTTGAAATCAAATAATTGTAGTCATTACTGTATATTCCGAATTAAGTCTGTAAATCTGGTACTTATTAATTACACAGCTGTAGACAGTACAATGAAACCACAAAAATGAAATAAATATTATTGAAACAATAAACTATAAAAAAAAACAACCTGGTCATATTTGACCAGGAATACAAAAATGAATACCCAGTTAATTAGATTAATTTGTAGTATCTGTAAAACTAATGTGTCCGGTCCCATTTAGATACATGTGAGTAGAACATTACATTTGGAATGCCTCTGTATATAATGCAATTAGTTAGAGCACTATTTATGGTACATGGCTAAAAATGACCATGCCGTTAAATTGACACCTCTCTGATGCAAAAACATAAGCTTCACAATTAGAGAAAGGGGTTTTGTATTGTACTGCATTAATACAATGGTGTATAAATAACATCATCATCATAATACTTTCTAAGGCTACAGTAAGAATGCAACTCCGAATAAACAACTCCTCTTCTTCCTTCCCTTTTCCCCTCCAAAAGGAACATTTCAAAAACTATTATTAGTATAATAAAGATGCACTTGAAAATACTAGTCTTGCATTAAATACCAATGATCATCCACTTTGGGGTGATGAATATTTAGGAAAGTAATTGTTTACAACGTTCAAGCATTGAGCTGATCTGGTAATCAGGCTATGAAATACAATATTTATTCATTAGAGCAGATTTAATGAGGCCTTGCGGCGCTAATTATGAAAACCAGTGTAGCAGTAAATGAGTAGCGCATGGTGGCGGGCTGCGGGGTACCTGTAAGGAGGGACTGGGGGTTGAAGTGCCCTGAGTGCCATGGCACACTGAGCATCAACACAGAGCCCTGACTGTGGCCGTCCAGCCCACAGCTATACATCACCGGACATCCAGACAGGTTGCAGATGGGCCCCACGTCCCTGCATGCCCTGCTCTCCTACCTCCGGGAATTAATGTAAAGCTGGATTTCCCCCAAAGCATCTTAACGTTCAGATTATCTGGTTTTTGTTGCGTGTCAACAGACAGCAAAGTAGAAAATCTCAGTACAGTGGTGCTTCAGCTGGACGTGCTCAGCCCAGCAAAGCTTTTAAACATTGTTGCACTGATGTACTGCCAGCCATAAAGCTGAAACAGGTTGAGCACTTATTCCGCCGTTTCTATTTGTATGCAGGTCTGGAGATATGTGGTAGGATTTCACAGCATAATATGGGTTTTGATTGACTGATATTTTCATTATGGCTGCAGGGTAGCGTGAAGACTGTTAATTTGCTTGGGAGTCCTGCAGGTCTACGGTGATTGTAGTAGAGCCAGAAGAAAAGCTGAATAAATGAAACTCACAGGGCACAATCACAATCTGTGGGTCAAAATCAACTGATTAATTATAATTTAGAATCAATCTGTCAGGCCTCTGTAATAAACACCCTTTCAGGTTTGCTGCTTAATAACCAGCTTTACATGGTACAAATGTAACATGGTACACCGTGGTACACCATGTAAAGCCAAGTTATTTAAGTGAATACATACAAGGTAATACTTGACAATAAAATGAGATGAAAGATTAAGATAAAAAAAAAAAAAAAAAAGGAGAAACATTGGTTGTTCCTACTTTTTGATGCAGCTCAGCAAGCCAACTTTCCACACAAGAATCTCCCTCTGGCTCTGACCTCTACATCCCGGAAAGTGTAGTGAGGAGAGTGCTGCTAAATGCACAGTGAGTGACTCTGGGTGGCAGGAGGCTTATGACATGTTCCTTTCCTCCTGTTCCAGCCTGCAAAGTGATGGAAACAGCAGTTTGGTCCAGGTGTCAGGGACATTATCAAAGAAAAGGGCTGCCTGCAGTTGCTCCATCTCACAGGAAATTGCCAACTCACCCTAACAAAGAAAGGCATAAGTGCACTTGCTGCTGCCTTCAAGGGGAGCACGATAAGATGACATTATAAATACAGAATTGTTCATGGAGGTGGAGGGGTAGGCACATCAGGAAGCTGAACTTGACAATTCTGTTTTTCATGTGCAAAGCATGTATGGGTTTAACTAAAACAAAAATCAGCTGCATCTCCACTTGGGATTGATACATTTCGTAAATGCATTAAACTGTAATTCTAGATGCTGAAAATACTTGCAACTGCAGCTTCATGTAATTTACAAGTTCAGTTCCAGGAGGAGTGAGACAACTGGCATCTGATGATGCACAACATGTGGAAATTATGCAAATAATCTCACACACACTTTATTTACAGTGGGTGCCCAGTATACAGTAAGAATACAGTGAGCTGTAAATAATAAAGATGATAACATTTTCAGTTTTGCACATTTTGCAAAACATGCAACAACAAAGTAAGTATAATTAGTTTTAGATTAGATTATATTTTATTTGGGGAGATGCATATTTCAGTGGGCACTGTCTTTTTTGCAGTTGTCAACAAAGATATTGTCAAAATGATTTTTAAAGAAGACTATAAGCCTCCGAAATAGATGCTCATGATCAGGTCAATGCAGATGATAGATAACGTGGACGTGCTGTAATGTAACGCTGCTGCTTCTCATCATGTGGAGAGTTCAGTCTGCTGATTAGTCTACATAGTTCTCCATGACACCTGAAGGGGGAGCTCTAATACAGGCAACTTGCTGCACTTAATCTTCCTTCAACTTTCAACAAGTCTTCAGGAGTGGAGGAGAAAAGTGAAAGGGCTATCAGAGCGTCTCCTCTCACAACACACATTTAATAAAAAAAACAACAACAACACAGATGCACATATGCTGCTCTGCAAACCAGGAAACTGTCAGAGAGTCGCATAAAGTGTGACAGAAATTCAGTACATTGTGGTCCACCTGGTGTCTTTAAAGAAGAGGCCTTGGTGGTTTTTGTACCTGCGGCATCAGAGCCGAATATTCAGCGATGTGACAGGGGGACGATGACATTGTCTGCGCTCGGTGTTGTGAAACTTCACATTAAATTCTTTAAAGGAGTCCAGCAGCACACTTTGACTGTAGGAGAGTGGGGGAGAAGGGGTGGGGGGGTAATTATGACCAGGGGAACACAGGGCTGTAATCTGTAAATCTATTCTTACCCTAAGTGAGAACTGGTACATTGGATTGATTTTATTGAGATCATACATTATAAATGGGGCATGGAGGAGCTTACAGCCTTGAGATGGTGGTGCTCACGTGCTTCATTAATTTTTACTTCATTAACTCTCTCCTTCAGACCCTTCAACATTCAGTTCATCGCTGGCCATGAATCCAGGCTACAAGCAAATGGACAAGCCCGGGACGTCTTTCAGTGGAAAGGATACACTGAGTGACGCTGTCAAAACAAATCAGTAGCACATGAAATATACATAACCTCGGATCAATCCGTATTCATGAGCGAGGTCCCTTCTTTCGAAACTTGTGGCTTTACATTTAAAAAAGAATAAATGAATAAAGAATAAATGTGGTTATTCTAGCCACAAGAAGAAGTGCTGCATCAAGTTAGCTGTCAAAACTCCTTAGCGGAGGCTGAGGAGAATCTAATACCTACAGTGCTTCTTGTTAATTCTGCTTTAACAATATAAAACTATGCTGTTGACAACAGGGCATTTGGGCCCAAACACGAGCGTCACTATCGTTTTCAAAGTGCATCAGCGTCTAGTTAAAATCCAGCATGATAATTACAGACCCTCACTCTTGTGATGGCTACAGTATTCCTGCAGTGTGCTTACTTACTTCTGTGGTTACCACTTACTAACCAATAGGTGCTGCAGCAGTCACTTTTTGTTTCACAGCAAGGAATTTCAAAATTCCCAGCGGGGCCTTTAGAATGGGACCATTTGTTTAATATTATAGCCTTAAACCCAACAATATCAATCAGTCATGAAAGCACCTATGCATGCTGCTCTGCCCTGCGTCACCATTAACTCCAGACAAGTGATGGCCTTCGCTGGTTTGCAAAGCAAGAGAAGGGAGGGGTGTTGGGAGGTAAAGAGGGATAAGTGGATGGTGTCGGTTTGCTTTAGACTTTTTTATTTTATTTTTTTTCGTGATTGACCTATTCAGCAACAATAGAAGTGTGTGCGTAACTGTGAAAAATCCACAGTGGATGTAGAACACTTGAGATAAGTTGGAGTGAGACTTGATGAGCGTGTGTTATAGGTGAGAAACAGCCTGTGGCAGTGAGCTACAGCTGGACAGCTTCAGTCAGAAATCAAATGTGCATTATTCGAGATTACCCTCCAGACATGCTTCAAAACATATGAAAACATCTCATTTTGGAATATTAGTTTATCTGACATGGTTTCTCCACAAAAAAAGTAAAATAATCTTTATAAAGAATATTAATATATACTTAAAAGCAATTCTACTCCTTCTGAGACTGTAAAAAATACAGAATATATGATTCTGAAATGCTAATATGTTTAATTCCATTAATTCATTGAAAAGTCAATGTTCAGTGTATGTGCGCTGTCGTTTTGGACCATGAGTGGCTGCCAAACTAGCTGCAATGTCACATAATCCTTTCGTATGTTAACATTTTAAACTCAGATTTACGGTGAGAACAGAGAAACTTTCCCCTTTCAGATGTGGAAATAGCCTTTTAGTATCAAACATACATCATTCTGCACAGTGAAGGTAAAACTTCAAAGTGAAGACACAATAAGCAGCACACATCAGATATAACAGAACAAATGTTCTTATAAGATGATGACATTTTGAGGATCTCCATAAATGTTGAATGTGAGGCTTTTCAAATGCAGCATTTGTCTGAAGCTGCATCTGTGTTGAATCTCATATGTGAAGCTGTGAAGTTGTTCATGCTTCAAACCTGTTGTCAGATTCTTCCCTCACTGAGCATGAGAACGACACACATCAGTGAGCAGGCACTAAGTGCTTTTCCTCCGAGGCAGCATAAACTTCTTAACATTTCAAATCTGTTGCGACAGCTGTCCCGGAGAACATTTGTGAGATCTGTTTTACCACACATGTTGAAATGATGATTCCCTCATTACATTTGCCATCAAACAATATCTCCAAAGCTAACTGTTGACAAAATCTAGTTAAAACATTTGGGGGAAAGCTCTTAAAGGAGGAATTAATGGGAGCAAAAGAAAAACAGCTCTGAGACAATTAGCACCAGAGACCACTCTATAATCTTAAGATTATTTTCACCACTTAAAAGCAGCACACATGGTTTGTATTGTGGCGGGGCAGAATGAACAACACTTGAGTGGATTTGATTTGGTCTCCCTAATCTGCATTTCCTTTAACATGCCTTTCCTCTGTTCCAAAATGTCAGCGTTGATCAAATCCAGCTGGAATAAGCCAGTGTGTGTCATCCCAGTTGCAAAATCTTTCAGAAGATTTTTCCCAAGAGGACAGAAAAAAGCGTTTGGTCTGAGGCGTGTTTTTAGTTGTCGCCTGTGATATTATACAGTCCAAATTTAATACATATTGTTTGTGTGTTTTTGTGAGTAAAACCTCCATCCATCATATAGACCTGCCTATAGTGTGTATACATGTTGCAAAGATTTAGCACATATTAGAAACATTGTTATTCAGATCAAAAATCCAGAATTTTCTACCACTTAATATATTAGATTCTTTCCACAAGAAAAGAGTAAAACATCTAATACCTCCAGAATGAATATAGAGACATCTCGTTGATGACCCAAAAACAGACAATCTATTCTCCCTGTGTGAAATTATGAGTTAAAATGGAGTGAAATTAATCTACAATTCATTTTTCTGGAGAACCCCCAGGGCACTCCAAAGGGCCCTCAGGGGTTCCCAGACCTCACTTTGAGAACCACTATATTGGATCTGGTTAACAGAAACATCCCAAAGCTATGTTCATTTAAATAACACATTGTATTTTTGTGGATAACCCCCCCACCCCCCCCTGTAATTGCAAAATCTGAGATTTAACCCTGGGGCTGGTTTCTTAACCAAACATGCTTTGGCTGGTTAGGCTTAGTCACAGAGGAAATGTCTGGCACACAGATTGAATTTGTTCTCTCTCAAGTCAAAGGCAGGAAAACAATTAAGTGTCTGCGGCACATTTCACTGTGTACCACTTGACACAGTTTTTCACATCACTGGGGCAATTGTCTGCAGAGAGCGATGAGACAAAGCCATTACTTCCAATGTCTCAAAAAGATGGCATTGTTATTTTCTGATTTTGAAACATTTCAATTAAGCCACTGATGGAGATAATAAACATAATGGTGTGAGACTTGTACTGTTGTCTTTTGTGCTGTCACGCCCATTTTACAGGATGGTTACTGCTGTTAAACTAGAGGTGCATCAGAGGGAGCTTTGGTCCCAGAGGTAGATAGGTGTGTGTGTGTGTGTGTGTGTCGCTATCCTCCGAAGCCCCTTCCCCTTCTCAACCTTCGTCTTTCATTCAACGTCGTGTTCTTTCAAAACAAGGTGAAGTTCAGCAAAGTTTCTCTGCAGAGATGATCAAACAGTCACATCACTAATGGCGATGGGTGACAGGGCCAGTGAATACAGATCAGCTTTAATTGTGGTGGGTCTTACTGCCACTGTCTGTCAATCTGAGCCTTTGAATTGGTGAAAATTTGCTCTGTTCATTCTGTTAAATGACGTATCCAATTAAATGCTTTAGAATTCATGATCTTCAGTCAAGGTTAAATGAAAGCAGTTACTCCTGTCAGTAAGGTGATTAAAAGCTGACTACATCAGGCACATTTTGTGCAAAAATTTAAATTTGGAACTAAAGCATGAATCTTTATTCATTATGTGCAGTCCTGCTACATAAATGTCCAGCACAGTCGCTCTTAATCACCTTGTTCATTTTAAATCTCACTTTAGTCATTTTTTTATTAAAAGGCATTCCAGTATTCAAATGACAGTGTTTTACATATTCAGACTAAATTGTAGACAAAGAAGTTTCTTTTTTTGTTTGTTATGGGGAAAAAAGCAGGTTACAACCCTTCAAAGTCTGTTCCATTTCTTGATATCCAGCCAGTTTAATATAATTATAAATAATATTTGTCCCATTACCTCTTTAACTATGATTGAAGGGAAAGAGCCGTTCCTGCTCAGCAAAACAAAGAAAAAGGTTTTTGACAATTGGTTTAAATGGACAAGTGCACCACAGCAAGGAAATTAATTTTATCCCAGCAAGATGAATGTTGTACCAGGTTATTAATGAGCATATAATGTGCTTGGGCAAGTAAGTTTTCTGTGTCGTTGTGATAAATGTGACGGTGGAGGTGAAGAGCATGTTGACTAATGAGTATTGTAAAGGGATCTGATCTCTGTGCCCACTGGGGAGAAAGCCAGCGTCTGGATTTCAAACATCACATGATGTAAATACCCCGAGGTCCACCAGTCAAGCTGCTTGTTAAAGAATCATCTCTCATTTCTACATTCCCTCTGACCCATGCAGATCCAGGTTCAGTTCATACTGTATGCCATTTAAAGTTGTGTACTTACAGCTTCTTATATGATCTTATTTGCTTTGAAACAACTGGTAAGATGAAGTCAGAAACAAAGTCGTCCTCACCGCAGCAACGCTGCAACCTTTAGTAACTGTTAGTAACTAATGAGACAATTAATATTCTGTATCTAATATCTAAAAAATTATGTTTATATTTAGATCTTAACAAGTCAGTGAGCACTTCTCGAAGTCATTACAGATGTCCAAAGAAACAGGCATATTGAAGGGACTTTTTACAAGAAAACATGCGTTTTGGACTTAATGTTTGTCTTAATTTGAAAACTTGAGATTTACTATTTCCCGTGTCACAGTTACATTTCCACTCATAGGTTGATTGCTTGCTAATTAAGTTATGTTTTCACCTGTAAAATCAGTCACACATATCCAATTACAATGTGGAAAAACATTTTTCATACAAAATCACAAAATGTGTCCTAAATGCACATATGATTTAAATTCACATGTTTGCATTCACTTAAAACAAAAAACACAAAATCTTGTGTAAAAGGATGGAGAATGAGCACCGATTGTGATTTGTCTTCACTTGTCAAAAGCTGCTATATGCATGAGAAGCTAAAATGAATAGCGATCATATGAATGAGGTAAATTTGGCTCGTGTTAGCAAAGAGTATGGTGCAACTTGTGATAAATGTTACAAAGGAGAAAGAATGCAGCAGCAGCAACAGACAAACATTAAAGGGAACAAAATGAAACCTCCATAGGTTCCTTTGTATTCAGTCCTTTTGATACATAATGGGCCTGAGGGCCAAGATGCACATTTGAATGACTGCCAAATACATAAACTAGGCTCGCTCAGGGGTTCATGGTGAATAAATAAGCTGTGGATTACATCAAATCTCTTCTCAAACCACAACTCCTGCACGGTACTCCCAGTGTAGAGACCATTTAAACTCTAGAAGGGGCCAAACATCAGCAGTTGGTCTCCTTTAAACAACTCTTGACTAAAGTAGAAAAATAAATAAAGCCTCCGGCGCTCTACTTTAATGTATTCAATTAACTGGGGTCCCTCTAGAGAACTCCAGCGCACACTTGGATAAAGAGAGAGCATATCGCCTGGAGATGAATACGCTGAATGCACTCATTCTGAAGACCATGATTGGAAATCTTCCTCAACAGGTTCTTACTTAATTAAACTTCCCTTCATCTGACTTTCTGTCGCTTTCGAGGGAAAATTGGGAGAGGCATATTGAAAGCCAGGGAAACTTTGTTCACTATTGCATGTTGTTTACAGGGCAATCCGGGGGACTTGTAGGGCCTGTGATAACCTCCACCGCCACCGTGGAAAGTCAACTCAGCCTGAAAGAACAGAGAAGTATATAAAATCTCCAATTCAATCATAGACAATTATGTGGTGAAATGAGAGAAATTCAGCAGCAGTCAAGTCTGAGTGGGAGGGATAATTATCTGGCATTACTGCTCCCATAATAGCATTTAACGACATTCATATACAGTATGAACATACTGCGCTTGCTGGAAACATGTAAGTCGAGAAATAACCAGACCAGCCAGTTTCTTGGGAATATATGAAATCCCCTGTATGCTGAGAAATGTAACATATTCATAATGTCCTTGAGTGAATGATGTATGTTAGTGTGAAATTTATCTAATTATCTCAAATATGCCTCGTGAGAATTCACTCAGCATCCCTTTGTACCTTTTATTCCCCCTCTGCAGCCCCACTGTGCAGCAAAGCCCCAACAGAGTTTCCTATCTATTAAAATCAATCTCTCATCACGTCGCCTACATCCACCGTTTGCTGCACTTTTTCCATAACAAATCAACTTCATCAAGCTCATTAAGTGTCATTATTAGCTATTTATTGTTATCTGCCTCATTGTAGTGCTGACAGGTTCACCCCGCCCACGCGTGTCCCCCCTGATACCGGGACCTTTGCTTGTCACAACGGCTTTGCACTCGGTTCTAATTGGCCTTTATTGCAGTTATTCGCGCTGAGGAAGAAGAGAGATGTGGCATAATTTTGCTTCACAACTACATCACCTCTCTTTAGTGCTCTGCATTCTTCAGAAGTTGCTAAAACAAATCCCGGGAGGAAGTAACGCACTGAGATGAAGTGATATTTTCTTTAACAGCCGAGAACACGGTGCAAGGACGTGGAAAATGGGCATGCAGAGGGTGCCCCAGATTCCCTTTGTGTTTAAGTGTGGTGTTAAACACTGTGGACGCTCCTTAATGCAGCATGGCCAATGTATTTCCACAGCTGTCAGGGTGATGGACAGAGGGGCGAGTCTCTCCATTGCAGCGGCATGCTTCTACCTGCACACAATAGACCTGCAAGATGGGAGCGGAGACTGATGAGGGAGAGGGAGAAAGGAGGGTGGATATATGTGTGTTGCTTCGGAGGAGGAGGAGGGGTTGAAGGGTGCGGGGAAGTTTGTCCCATCGCAGGAGTTATTAAGTTTGTCTCTCAGACACACTTGGTTTCACCAGGGTGCTCGTCCCTCATTCATAATAGATGCTAATCTGTTCAGGGCTGACTGATGACAGAGCTTCCTGCCCTTCATAGAATTAGTCCTCAGCTTTATCAAAGGACCCAAACTGCCTGCTAATTAGACTCATTTCCTCCAGCATGAATTATTTATTTCCATTGTAACTGATCAGAGGCGATTGTGACGCATCATGCTGCCACCAGTTTTCACACAGATGCGCATGCCGGCACAAGTTTTCAAACTCAGTATATGGGGCTTAAAGAGAGAAAGGACTGTTTCAACTGCTTCCTCTCTACATAAAGGCTTTTCATAGTAGTTTAAATGACACAATACCTCTATATATATATATATATATATATATATATATATATATATATATATATATATATATATGTGTGTGTGTGTGTGTGTTTGTGTCGGTGTGTGTGTGTGTGCATATGTGCCTATAAAGGATAGGTTCACATTTTGAAACAATACTTGGATGTATGGAAAGTAACTAAGACCATTTAATCAAGTACAATTTAGCGGATAACTTTAGTTTGTAGTTACTTTGCAGATTCAGATTAATAATAAAGAAAATATCCAACAAATAAATTATGATATGATAAGATAAGACTTCATAATAAGGAATGGAAAGGGAAATTTATAATGAGTACTTTTAATTTTGGTACTTTAAGTATATTTTGATGCTAATACTTAGTACTTATTATGATTGCAGAGTATTTCTACACTGTGGTATTGCTATTTCACTTGAGTAAAATATCTGAGTACTGGTACCTCTTCCACCACCGTGCATGCCCATATCAACATTAAAATAATTCTTGGTCATTGTAATCATTCCCCAGTGATCACTTGCACACTCCTCTGTTGGTGCAACAATGCACTGTGAAGTTTTCTTTTTAGGAGAAAAATTCACTCTTTGTACTAGGTCTTCCTGCCGCTTAGCAAGGAAACACCGGTTGTGGAAACAGAAAGAAGGAATTTTGAACTAAAATGAACAACACTTGATTGATCATGTGAGCTTCATAATGCATTTTTACACAGAATGAGGTCTCAGTAACTTACCTTGTGAAGAGGAGGAACAATTACAGCGACCAGTAGTGCTTCTAATGTATATATATGGGCATGTGAGTATTCAAATAGTCTGTAAAAATGTAAACCAATTGTTTAAATGAGACACTACAGAGTTATATTTACACACTTCCTATAGCTACTGTATGGTGTTGCAGAGTGAACGTTTATGGCTAAATTCCATAAGTTCTGTTCTCCTCATCAAAACATTCACTCCCTAATTACATCTACTTAAGCAATTTTGTTGAGGAAAAAAAAAAATGTTGTGCTTAATTGCATTACTATCTGGAAGGCAGAAATATGCAGAGCGAAAAAACGTATAGCAACGCGAGGGAACTGCTAATTAGGGAGATATTTGGTTTGCATTACCAAATAGCATATTCCACCCCGCACTGATAGGAGGCTGAAGAGAGTGAGGCTTCTGTTCTTGAAACTGTAATCAAACAAAGACAGATGTACAGACAAACACTAGAGGGAAAGTTTGGAATAATTGTTCTTCTGCTCTCTCGGATGCTTCTTATTCTGTGAGCGATCAGCTCGGCGTAGACAGTTCCCTCTATGTGATTTCACATCTATATGTACCAGGTATTATATCAGACGGCATATCTCCAACCACAATACCTGCTGATAAGGTTAATAAAACAGTTCAAGTATTATAATAGCATGAAATGTACAACAGCTGAAATATTCATGATGATGTATTATTCTGCATTTCAAAAGCTTATATTTACAAATCAGCCTAATACAATGTGCTCCGGGAGCCTGCCATTTCCTCTCTCAGAGGGGCTCTGCACACAATAAGGCTCAGTTTCATCTCACAATCTGAAAGTTTATTCAGACTTTGATGCAGCGTTTTAAAAAAAAGATGCCCTTCTCTCCACAATAACACTTAAAATGCTCTTTTGGTTGTCATTTTCACACGAACAATAGGAAATTATGTTGAGGCAAGAATTTTTTTTATTTTTATAATGAATACCAGATTTAGTGATTGCAAATAATTGCGTTAAGTGGCTTATTTGCCTTAGGTCGGGGAGGGTGACTCCTGTATAACTAATATAAGGATCTGAACCCTCACCCTCACTGATGAGGGCTATTCACAGCTCGGCTACCCTGTGCCCCCTCCCAGCTCCTTATGCTCCAACGTGATGAGGAGTGTGTTGTTAACATTTTAAAGCAATGATTTTACACAATTATATTCATCCCACTGTTATGCGGCAGGAAGTAACGGATCGGTGCTGCTTCTGTCCTCAGCCTGGAGGAGGACGGCGGGAGATAAAAGACGCACCGGAAAGTATATGACAGCAAATGATGCACAAAATACAAAACCCGCATACGGTCAGCGCTAAAACTGCATTACAAGGTAGATGTGGACATGAATCACTGACTTTCTGAATATCTCATGTATAATGGTGGAAAGTACATTTACTCAAGTGCTGTACTTAAGTACTTGTTTTTAATTTGCTGCGCAGTGGGTTGTTATTTAAAGTAAGAAATAGGATTATTTTCCTTGTTTTGTGCTTTATTTTGCATTACACAATGTTTAGTCTCCCATTATAAATAAGTATGACGTAATTAGACTCATAACGTGTTTTTGTCTGTGAGTGAATTCACTTGAGGTCTGGACTCCTACTCCATAAGGCCCACGCTGAGTAAAGTTTTGAGGCTCTTAAAAAAAAACTTTAAAAAAAGGTCTTTTAAAAAGTATTTTCCATCTTATTCTACTGGTTAAGATTTTACATACAAAACATATGAGCAGCCTCTTAAATATGATTATTTGTCAAACTGCAGATGAAGCTACCAAACAGTAAAGTTTGTTAAAATGATTACCTCAATTAGCCACATCACTAAAATGCTGCTGACCTGTTAATACATCTGTAATAATAATACAATAATAAAATACTGTGTCTATAATAAAATCAGAATCAGAAATACTTTATTAATCCCAGAAGGGAAATTTACTGATATAACTCTTTGAAATGGATCCATTCTGCATAATGAGAACTTTTGATACTGTTTAACTGAAATCTCTTCTTGATGCAGGACTTTTACTTGTAATATTTCTACACTCTGGTATTACTACTTTTCCTTAAAGTTTAAGTGAAGGATCTGAATCTTTTTTCCACCCCTGCTTGTGTATATATCCAATGTAACTCATCAGTAAATTAATTCATAAATAAATGTCTGTATTAAAGTAAGAATAAACCTGAATAATGTCCAGACAGAATTACTTTACTCTCAAACTGACAGAATAAACCATATATCTTTCACTCTGGCCTGCAGCCCTCTTTAAAATAGTGTGAGTTAATATATTCCTAATCCCAACAGCTGGAAAGAGAGGCGGATGCAACTGTTTACCCGTTTCATGTACCTCACACTGAGCTGCGTGCATCTATTTGCGAGTGAAATGAAAACTTTGGAACATAAACCTAATACAACATGAGGGTTGTTAAAGGAAAAACAAGGTTTATCTCATCTGAGCACTTTAACGTAGTCTTGAAGCAATCTTTGGAAATAAATTGTGCTGTCTATTATTCATGGCCACACGCCATGCAACACGAAGCCTACCGTAAACACAGTTTCGAAACAAAAAAACTTGATCTGTTTTGTTTCGGTGCTGACCCTTACCATTTGGCTGCGCTCAGTTACAGTTTACCTTTCAGGGGGAGAAAAAAAAAGCCTTCGTGGATTATTAGCAGTATTCTGGCTGATGGTGGAAAACAAAAATATAGAAATGATTGCACACATTGTCCTCCATTTGAAAAGAGATACCCAGGGAAATCATCAAGAGAACAAAAAAAAACAAAAAAATTCAGGATGCTTCAATAATTACTTTAGGGTATCCAGTGCTCTCTCATGGAATATATCAGTGGCCACCATGTCTGGGGTTTGACCCACAGTTGCTGCAGAAATCTCAAGCAAACAAGGGACTGGAAATGAACCTCCCATTAAGGACGGATAAAACAGTCCCTGGATAAAAAAATCAAACCCTGCACACACTGACCACCTGGACAATGACCACACAGACAGAGAAACTAACAAGTATTCAGCGCTGTTCATCATTTACATAAAAAGTCATTTAGTAAGCATCAGACGTTTGAAGGTAGTAACGTTACAGCAGTTAAGGGCAGAATTGCAGATTCTATATGTAACAGGGTGTCTTGGAATAATGAATCAAAAACGCAGAACAGTGTAAGTTTGGCTTTGTCTCCACAGAGACAGAAAGTCTGACATGCTCTCGAACTCTGCAGGCAAAGGAGGACGAGGGTGTTAATCAGACTGCAGTAACGTAGTTTATTCTGGTGAAACTAATTTCAATCTGTAAAATGTAGAATTTAGATTTAACATTTATTTATTTAGTTATCTTTCTACGTACGTCAAATATCCCTCAGATTTTCATTTAACTTTGTGAATAAATAATATATATAATATATTTAATTGTGTGTGTGAGTGTTTTAGGGTGACTCGCCAACACCACCAGCTCCTTTATTTGACTAACATGCAGGGGGTTGGCTGCTAAGAACTTGGAAATCTACCAGATTGGATGGATTTTCTTAATTAGCAAAAGTGCGAATTAAAACAAACATGTTTTGATTTATTTTAACAATGTTTTCATTAAACATTTTTGATCATGTATGCGTCATGAAAGAAAACTGAAAGTTTCTTTAAAATCTAGTGTGTGAAATCAGATTGTTCAATGTTGGCTAGCTATTATTTTGTCATGACGGAGCTACTTTGGTCCTAATACTACCCTCTTAACTCTCTGATAGAAAGTGGACTTAGTTGTGTGTTCAATGGAATATTTAAGGTTGACATACTGCATGTTGTGACAACTTTAAATGGTTCTCCCTGTTGAGTCTGTTGGACAATATGACCTGAACGCTGTTGGAACATTTGGTGGAGACTTAAACCCGAAAGCACAACACATCACCACAAGTCATGTACATGTTAACACGAATTCACTCTGCAGGAAGTGGTAGTGCCATACTGAACTCACCAGGATCGTAATATAGTATTTTCTTTTTATCAGGCGGTCGTCTTCAAATACACCTGAGTGCATTTCAGCTTGAGGTTACAGCACATTTACTAGAATTACAGCTGGTTTCAAATAAAAATGATAAACACAACTTCCAAAGCGTGATTAGACTGTGCACAAAGATTCTTTCATTTTACCTTGAACTTATATTCAATATTACTGAGTGTTTGTGAACCATTTAACAACTCCTTGCTGGAAATATTTGTGAAGGAGGAATTATTTTATCTGTAATTTATTTACACAAATTAAACATGTTCAGATGAAAAAGTGTGATTTCTAAGATGATGTAAATAATGTGTGGTGGTGGTGCAGGAAGCCGGAAAGTTTTGCAGTGCATATACAGCGCATGTAGTCGCCAGCACTTAGCCTATTAGGACTAGTGCCTGAGCAGCTCGCAATTAAATGTCTCCATGCAAAATGAGCACTCAGGTCATGTTTAATGGGCAGAGAGCTAATAAAGGTTGGGCCGAGCGGGAGGAGAGGTGACTCACCCTACAGCAGCAGCCCAAAGGTGTCGCAAAGACAAGAGCAGGGAGGGCCGCTGGTCGCCGTGCGCACTCCGACAGGCACACTATCATCTTCCTGCGCAGGGACACATCTCCTCAGCAGCTGCAAGTGCACACAAACAGAAACAATGAATCTCCTCTTCACTGCGCAGGAATCACATCAACAAGTTGAGAAACAGCTCATATCCACATATGTCGCAGACAAAGGTAAACATGTAAATACATGTACTCAAATGATAACTGCCTTTTATGTTGCAGCTCTTACAAATGCGATATTTGCTTTAGCTGGTACTGTTCGTCAGCTGGACGCTCACGGATCTGTGGCTACGTGGGTCATGTTTTTCCAGTAATAGCGAAGACAAAGAGACAACATGACACATAACATAAACCTTTGAGTCGATACTTTGCTTTAAATGGAGAAAGATGAAAATATCAATACCAGCTCATTTACAAATGCTTTTTGTTGCCCAGTTACTTATAGTTAATTGATTTTAACAACCACATGGGAGACGTAGCAAGAAATCAATTGAAGGGACAAATTAAGTGACTGTGTGACATCTCACATTGTGGCCAATTCAACATAGTCTAATCTGAAAAGACAATAATCCAAAGGGGACAGGCGAGGAGGAGTGCATATTACAGCTGCGTTTGACACCCCCACCCTCCCTCCACGACAGCAATATCAAGCAGTCTGGCAAGAAAACATGAGATGAAGTGGAATAAATTTTTCTGGTAAATGTTATTACAAACAATATGCCTTCATGAAAAAGAAAGAGGGATGAGCAATCTGCGCAGACTGACCATTCTCCGAACCGTTTATCAGCTTGAAATGCTATTTCATGCATTAATACTCCACAAACTGCATTCCCCCCAACACTTTCAGTACAAAAGCCCACCGATTTATGATTACCAGTCAACTAAGCAATAGCCTGTGGCCTCCGCCGACACACCACTTCCTTTTACTTCCCTCACCGCGAGCTCGTCTCGGGGCCCCTGCAGGTTCAGAGACAAGGCTGTCAGGGTAATGTGATCAAGGTGGATGCAGACTGCGAGAAGCTAAATCGTGGCTGGGGGATGACATTCTTTGATTTTTAACCATTACAGAGTTTTCATAGAGCTGCAGTCAATTTATTTTATTTATTCTAATGAAGAGCATTAGGAGTGCCATACTGTGCTGCACTGCACATTGATCGCCTCGTTAATCACACTTTGCAGACACTCGCAAATCAAGTTCTAACAGCAAGCACTGAATCAAGTGCAATGAAGCATAAGCTCCTTCACAATTTATGATCTTTCAAATTGCATCTTTTCAACCATTAAATTGCAAGATACCATAAATTTTTATCCTCTCTTCTTCAGTCCTGGTATTGATTCTGCCGTGTGAAAAATAGAAGAGTAGTAAATTCAGGCAGTTAGACAAAATTTAAGGCTTGTCTTCAGAAAGGAAACTGAATGGCACAAGGAAGGCTGTTAATTTGCCATCGAGAACAAATATCAGGAGTGATAAAAATTTTAAAGTCCAACAGGGGCTTCAAAGACGTGACTCAGATGGGTTTCACTCCTCTGCAACCTTGAGCTCTCTTACTTCACTACCTCTGAAATGCCAGTGCACCTTCAGGGTCTTTTACCTACCATTTTTAAAGATTAGGTACCTGATGTGCTGCAGAATTAGAATTAAGTCCTCACCATGTATGAAAATGACTAAATCCTCTTTTCATGTGGCAGACCGCCACATATTCTGCAGCTTTTAAAGAAGAAGTAAGTGCAAACGGCAAGAAGTGGTGAGGACATACGTATCAGCAATTCGTATATTATACCATATCTATGTTATACATGAGTACAGTGCCAATATTTCACTTTCTTTTCTCGCCCTGAGCAAAAGCAGTCTGGTCTGAATATAAAAAAAATCTCCACAAACTCTGAAATTCAACACTTAGAGTGGTCATTACATTTAACCTGTGAATATCTAAAATGGTTCTTACCTGCCCCATACTGTTCTCAGAAAATGGCATAATTGTTCTTAGATTGCATCTCACTCACACCAAGCTGTAAGGAACACTTGTCAAACAATACAGTCAAATTAGTTCTCTGTGATTGTGATGTTGAGGATCTATCCAGTACATTATATATCTAGGAAAAGAAACAGAAGTGCCAAGAAAGAGTCTCAATTACTGTGATAAAGTAAAGGAGAGGCAAGAAAGCTAGTCAACGGCTTCCAAAAGTGAAGGGTTAACCTCTTCACGTCTGCACGGGGACCAACTCTTAAGTTATGATTGGAAAGAGTGCCTGCTGTTACATGTGGCATGAAAATAACAATGTCTGTGGTACAAGACCCCGTCTCATAAGTCAGACACATCTGTGGGTCTTGTGTCTGTGTGTTTTAAAAAGTCTGATCCATGTTAAAAGAGAAAAGCAGTTGATTCAGGAGACTCAGGTACATGATTCAAGGCGAAGAAAAACAGCGAAAGGTTGATCCCTGCGAGTTCTAAAAAGCTAAGAGAATTCAAATGGTCTAGCACACGCAAATGACATTTCCAAATGTCTAAATAAAAATTTTTTTTACTCCTCAGAACTGTAAAGAAGAAAGCCGTCACTAACCTCTGCACAGAGGAAAGGAGGGCAGCCTTAATCATATAGCGCTGTGCCAGACAACTGTTCTGAAAAGGTGAACAGTAAAACTGCAGCGGAATGGCAGACAGGCGTGGAAGATAATGCTGCTCCAGTCATTTTCATGGGAGGCACTGCCCAACTCAGACATCAAGCAATGTGACTCCACATCCTAAGTAACGCAGGTCAGGCAGCTAAAGTGTTTTTGACACAGACCCTCCCCAAGGGAAGGCAAATCAGCAGAGGAAATAGCACGTAAGGAAAACAAACCATAATAAAAGGCATAAAAGCTCACAAACATTGGATTGATCAGACAATTACAACCCATCTGGCTTGTTAACCTCAATCTGCTATCTCACACAGGATGGCAATTGGGCTTTTTGCAGTTGGTGGTGCAGACAGGGTGGTCCCAGACCTGCAAACGACTTAAAGGACTTGCCTAACTTAAAGGATAAGTCCGGTGATAATCTATGCTTTTCTTATCATCAACAAATCCCATGAAAAGATCACATCAAACAATGAGTTGATCCCACTACACAAGAAATGGTAACAAAGACTATTATGGAGGGTAAATACTTCTAACGTTGACGGAGAGCTGATGTTATTTTACAGATCCATCATGAAAACAGTCCCGGCTGTCTCACTGATTTGCTGAGAATTCAAATATGAGAAACAGGAATCAACTCGGCATCACTGACGAGGTGGCGAGTCAAATCGATGATGAGCGGCGGCTTTCTTTGTCAGCCAGCAAATCACACAGACGGCTAAATCCATCATAGCAAACCTGAACCCTCCTCTTTTTAAGGAATTCGACCTCCTCCTCCGTTCTGATCAGATATACAGCTTTCCCCAAAAAATTCATACATGCCACATGCAGTAAGCACTTTAAATGCTAATATAATACAGTAACATAAAACGAGTCTCTCTCTGCACAGATTGGCACTTTATCTTATCCCTGTTGTTATTGATGCAGTTTTTCTTTGCTTTTATTAAATTTTAGCTTTTACTGTATTCTATACTGCTTGAAGAGTACTTGCACTATATCTTAATTTGCCTTATTGTGTTGTTATTGTGTTTGTGTTCTTTATGCAGCCTTATAAAAAATAAGTTCCTCTTTTGGGACAATAAAGGTCTGAACTGAACTGAAGTGCTAACAAATCTGTGTAGCTAAAGTCTGATATACTAAAATAAGATGTAAAGTCTGATATACGTAGCTTATTCCTCGGAACCGTAGACATCCAATTATTATGATTAAATGATTGAAAATACATCATTAAGCCACGCTGTTACACTGGGTGACATGGTGCCATGAACGTGGGCCCTGTAGTTTACTTTGAGTTGATTTTACACACACTGTCCTGCTGCTGTAAATGCTCACTAGAGCACCAAATGTGTATTGATCCACAACTGAAAATAGTCCACTAAAAATACCCTTATTGCACCTGTTTGAGTAACACGAGCAGAAAACTACAGTGCCCAGGTGTTTTAGGAAACGATTAAGCCTTTTTAACAAATTAAACTATACACCTGAGCGCCTTTTTAAAATATTTACTTGAGTAGGAACAAATGGGCTTGGGCTGAGTGCAACAGACAGAATGAAGAAGTAGGTGTAACGATTGTTGGCTTTAGTTATTTCACTGGATTTCTTGACAAATCAGCAAATATGGAATATCTCCAGCCTCATTGTCAACGTTTTAAGTATCCAAGGATGAAAGCACCAAGGATGTTTGGATCTTAATTTGATGATCCATGACTAAAGGATCTTCTGATCCTCTGTGCTGCTCTGTAGTTACAGCTGAACTCTATACAATATACCACATTGCACGCTCCCTCTTGTGATGACTCAAATAGATAACTGGACCAAAACACAGTCTGACTCTATAGGCAAGCACATATCAACAAGCACACAATAGTGCACTCAAAAAGACACTTTCACCAGCCCAACAAAGGGAGATGCTACGGGGTATGACAACTTCTTGTGAACGACAAAATGCCGCCTGACAAGCTTTCAAGGGATGGTTGAGCTCTGGCAGATTACACAGATCTTTATCTTTTCATAAAACGGAGTGCAGCATTTAAGTGCCAATGACTGAGAATACAATCTGAATTGTAAAGTGTGTCACAGCCATTACATGGAGATGTAGGGGCAGTAATGGTGAGAGTAATTGTGTGATGACAGTTTCACTGCACAGTGACATTCTCCAGGGCATTGTCATCATTCCTGACAGGTAATACGGGTCCACTGGGAATTGGGTATGTCTTACAGTTGGAGTTTCTTCTTCATAAACACGCACCAACCCCCCAACCCATCTTTACTTACAGCTTTGTCAAACCCCAGAACTCGCAGTGGCTTTTCAATATAGCTGCGGGTCTGAGTGAGGTAATTAGATGTTAATGTGAAATAATGGAATCATGGCGGGTTGTTGCATAGGGAGAAATGCAGACCTCGGCGTGATCTCGGAGTGAAAAGCACAATTGCTTAAAAATCAAAACATGCTGTCAGCGGCTCACCTAAGCAGCAGAAAATGCCCTGACTTTGGAATACATTACAATGGTAATTGCTCTGACAAAATTACCTTGTCTAAGATGAGCTCGAACAGACATCTGAGACATGCATGTCGATTGGCTCAATTTCATGATCATTGGGAGGCTGAAATCAAGGCCTTTATGTGAGAGAAAATCAACGGGGAAATTGACATAAACATCTCATCGGAGACATTACGCTGAATGGTAGAGGGAGCTTCAATTTTACACCGCATTGTTAGGAATCTATTTAAAGTGAAGCTATACTTTAAAAGAACCATTCTTCAGGTGGAAACTGTAAGCATTTGACGCTGCAAGATGTCAGTATACGGTAAGTGAAAATGGAAACGCTGTGAATAAATTATTAATTTGACATTCCTGATTGGAAATCAGAGCATGTTGCTCCCTCTAGTGGTTAATTCACCTTTTGTATATTAAATAAAATTAGTTTAACGCAATGTTTACTTTGTACAGCTGGATGTCAGATGTAAGAGTTACTGCTCCAGCTCAAATAAGCCTCTCTTTTCACTGCTCCATTAGTTACCAAACCTATGCTTTCGGATATTTAAGAGTAACAAAGGAGGCTGAACAACAGCCAACACTGAGTGAAATGACTTAATAAACAAAAACATAGCATCATTCACAGGCTCCACCTTTGATTGTTAGTTGTGCCTCTTTCTGTCTGGGCTTTTCTTCACACGAATCAGGATGGGGAGAGTTAAAATGCCTCTTGTGTCTGTGATCTGATGAGGATCACCTTCATCCATTTGAAAGGTGATTTCCGTGCAAAATTGTTTCTCCGAACACATGCTGCTTGAGCCGAGAGCACATTTTTCCAGCATGTTAACAAACATGTAATTTCCATAAACACGTCCAGTAATTGACAGCTTGATTTGGGCTCTGCCAGGAAGCTGACAGACAGTTCTTGGCTGCTTTAATGCAGGCAGCACAGGCTTAAGGCCTCACCAGGCTGTAATGAGCTTCTCAGGGCTTTGTCTGGATTAGACCACCAAACAGACAAAATCTCACACAAATCCCATCCAACGTTCTCTATCTTGTTAGATTATATTGTGTACTGTAATTCAGAATTACATGCAAATTAAAAAACAAACAAATATCAGCAGTGAGAAATCTTACATTTAAATCTAAATGAACTGTGATAACAGGAGGCGGTGAGTCAAGCCTTACACAGTGTGTCTGCAGATATCCAAGAGTAAGATGTAATACTTTTAAAGCCATTTTAAGACTAAATGTAAAGAAATTCATCAGTTATTCTTTGGGCAAATCGTGCAGGAAGGTTTATCTCAAACAGAAACAGAGATGCATAAGATGTAAGTATAAAAGATGTGTATGTTCAGGTCAATATTAGGTACAATTTTAATGTGGAAATGTCAAACATTTTTGACAAAAACAATCGTTATATTAGAATTGAGACCTGACAACTTAAGGATATTTATTGTCTGCTATTTTTTATTTTTGATCGATTTTTTAGGAACTTGCAGCATTATGCATGCAATAAAAATAACACATAATTACACTGTAATTCATGTGGTGCACTTCCTTGATTGTTGCTAATGCTAACACAGTGACCCACTAGTCAAACAACTTATGGTTACACCATGAATTTCCAATATGGAAGTTACTGGGAAAGATATTTAAGAAAATGTTCACAAAGGAACAATATAAACAAACTATGGTGGATTTGGTCTCACCTGCGTGCTGCAGCTGCAGACTATCAGAGGAGTCTGTATTGAACCAACCCTGCAGTATCTACAGGCAAAGGTTTGATGCTTGAACATCAGCAGCACATTCAGGCCCATTCGCCTTATTAAAAGCTGTGGTTCAAGAGCAGCAGAGAGATGATGGCGAGCACAAGAGGAAAAATGGAGTCTGATAAATCTGTATTGAACAGTGTGTGAAGGGTGTTAATACATATTAATGGTGACAGGAATATTTGCAAGTGAATACACTGGCAAAGGGGATTAAACATAACTCTCCATAGAAGGGGAGGTATCATCACTCCCATTCTGGCGTGGGACTCGGCCGTATCAGATTCATCCCCATGCACATTGCCAGCAAACACTAAGCCCTTATCTCTCTGCTGGGCCTCTCCGGAGAGTTTACAATTTCTCGCTTCGCTGGAGCCTGAGCTGAGCTTGTTACTGGCACAAAGGCTGAGAGGTGGCCTGGTTGAGAGCACAAAGCCGCCCTCACCTCTGGACGGACACATTTCCCTCAGATAACGGACGACTTGTTGGACAGCGGCACTAGAGTGTCCCTATACATTAGTATGACAGCCACACATCCTTTGCACAGTGGGACTCAACAACAAAGTTAAAGTTCCAATAAATACATGACACACCGACATGGCTTCAGTAAAAGATCCTTATTAATGAGTTGTGTTAGAGGTTGCAGACGGACGTGAACTCAGCAGATGTGGTTTGGTCCCTTGGAGACACTTAACCGTCCCGCCATGGGCGCTATTCTCTGAAGGCACACGCATCAGAAACAACGTCCCATTTGCTACTCCGCTGATCGCGTTAACTCCCAAGGGGATTAATGATAGGAACACAGACATGAAATTTAGGGTAAATGTGCCTTTTTAAGAAATCTATGTTCGGTCATTTTTAGAAGATGAGCCCATTTAGTAGTTAAACATATCAGGGTAATGTCCATCTAGATTGTCCAGCTCTCTTAAACCTGCTCTTTATTCCGCTGTGATATGAAAACCACACGCACTGCTACAAATATTCGTTAGTTGCGAATTTTACAGAAACAGATGAAAAAAAAGGGTAATTATTTTCTGGGACGACCCTTTTGGCAGTTCAGACGCTGCATTTGAAAAATGCTTCATGGAAAGTCCAGTTATGAACAGTAAATTAATCAACAAACATCTCTGACTTTGGATTAAAACATAACATAGTAAATTACAATTTTATTTCATCAGTGGTAAAGACCCCATGTAGCCTGATTTTAGTGATGCAAATTGATGCAATTTAAAGTAAAACAGGCCTGTGAGCTTAATCAGGAGATGATTTTACAGAAAAAACAAACACATTCGGGGATTAAAATGTGATTTCATTACCTCAATATGTCTTGTTTTTATTAAAATATGCCTGTATTCTCCCCCTGAGAATAAGCCTTGTTTACATTGACCTCCGTGACAAATGAATAGATAAACAGTGAATTATTCATGTGTAGGTGACCCACAGAATGTTGCCCTCTTCCGAACATAAAGGTTCCGGTTTCTGACCGATCCATAATAAATAATTCTTACTTGGAGTTTTAAAACTTAAAAGATATTCTGCTCACATGATCGGTCTCCCATTGATTGTCTAATAAGTAACCCAAAGCTGCACTTACTGATGACATCCCAAGTTCAAATGTTGATACTGTAATTTCAGACTTTGGGAGAGTTTATTTTTTTATGTTCATGCTGATTGAACTCAGACCACAGAGACAGGTAACTCATAAAAGTGAGTGATAGTAAATGGATGCGTTTACAGGATACACGCAGACCCATAAAAACTGGTTGGGTCATAACATAACAGAAACTGCGCTGATAAAGCTCTTTGTTGAATTAAGGTTTGCATGTGGCCTTGCTTTGCTGCCGAGTGACAACATGAAAAACAAGTTATTTCACTCTACTTTATAAAAGAAGTAAATGCCAATATGGTTTCAGTAGGTTTTAAGTTGACAAGTAATATTGGATTGCTGCTTGTCTTACAGTAGGTCTCCCAGTCACAGCAATTTCAGCAGACATGTTGCTGAGACAGCTCTGGCATTGTTTTCTGGGACACAGTGAAATTCTATTTTCAGTTTTACTTGGTGCAGTAATTATCTGCATTGTTGGTGAGAATAAAGAAAATAAAGTGCATGAATATGTGCCGGTCAATTGGATTCTGTCAGTTCAAGCAGAATTGGGAACACAAGCGAGCAGCTTGCCAGCTTGTAATAACGATGGTGTTTGCGTGGAACAATTTCCCCTCTAAAACAGCTCATCAACAGCAGAGAGAGTCTGTCACCCAGGGTACGGAGTGACAAGTCTTCTGCATCTCCGTCTGTTATTAACATGTCTCTTACGACAAGCTCAATTATCTGACACTGCCCGTAATTTCCATTCCTTTTTCTGGCACAATGTAAAGTTCCTCTCCTTCATTTTCAAAGCTGGTCGTTTTGGATCCGGCAAATACTGATATAAGACATGTGTGGGAGGAGGAAGTGAAAACTGAGGGAAAAACATCTGCAAGTCAGAGCGAAGTTGCTACAGGCTTGCAAAGCTGAGGCCTTGATTATGTCTGATATTTGTCGTTTAAAAAGCCTGAAAGCTAAACATTTGTATTACAATAATGTTGTTTGTTGGATTCTATTTGGGTTTGACTGTTACGTGTATGGAGCTTGGACTGTTGCAGTAAGGGCAAAATGAAACAGTAAATCAGTAAGTGAAATACATATGTGAGAATTACTAGAGTCGGCATATAGATTTCCTTCTCAACCTTCTCTATTCTTTGTCACATTTCTATGACAACGGGCAAACTCCACTTGCTGATGACAGTCATGTTGATGGAAAGCTCCAGAGCAGCTACTAAATGGACTTTGTGGTGAGATTATTTAAGGAAAGCAGATGTGAGAAGTCTCAGGTCTGCTTTCCGTTGTTTGCTCACGGTGATGCTATTGAACCTCGTCCATATCGGTTCTGATATTGTGTTAAAGCACAAAAAGTTTGTTGAAAATCTTAATTGGGCCAGATCTCAGAAGGCTCTGCAATCAGAAAGCTGCATGTGCGCGATGTCTGTGACCTCCACTCTTTCAATTCCTGACCTGTATGTAGTGTAACTGCACTCATTTAAATGCACAACAATTTCTAAAGGATTGTACTTATGGAAAAGAAAGAAATGAAAAAAACCCCCAATTAAGTTGAAAGTGCTTCCTAACAGCAACTCTTGATTAAATAACTAATGTAGAAGCTTGTTCCTTTTTTGGATTCATTTTAATGAACCATTCAAACTGCTTTTTCTTCTTACAGAACTGCCTAATGATTATTATCAGACAGTACAATCTTGCAATCATTCTGAATAACTCAACTAAAATAGAGGATAAATGCCATTCAAATGACTGACCTTATATTCTTCATATTTTGACACAGAGAAAATGTGGGTAGACACCTTTTACAACCTTTCATCTTCAAGATTCTTTTTCTTTTCGTCAAGATTGGTTCTCAATCAAAAAAGTTTAAGTCAGAATCATTGCTGGTGACTGGGAGCTATTTTGGAAACATTATGTTTTAGTGTGGATCCCAAAGGCCTGTTAGAGGTTACCTTACTGCTTCAAATCTTAAAGTTGGACTGCCTCCACTCATGTACGGAGGGGATGCATGATAAAAAGTGAAAATGTTCCACCAAAGTGAAATATCGCTGCAGGTGGGAGTGTCTGGGTTGCTGTGGGGGAACGTTAGAGGAAGTGGTAATGATGACAGCTCTAACTCAGTGCAGGTGCAGTAAAGCATGGCAGGTTGGTCAATTGCCCAGAACCCATTACTTCTCCCCTGAGACCCACCTTGTAATGTGCTAGGTAACTTCTGTAAAGGATTGACCTATTGTCAACAGAGAAATCTCTTAGTTTTACATAAAGACACGAGTGTACCTCACAAGGTTAGGCAGGATAAGAGCATGTTAAATATCTGAGTGCGCTGTTTGCAAACATGAAACCCTTGAAATACTGCTTTGCTCTATCATTAACGCAGTGGAACACTTTCTTTGTGCAGCGAACAATGGAGTATTATAGCTACTGGCCACATATTCTCTGTCTACATCTTGTTGGACAGGTTTAGTATTGGCCTGTTGAGCTGCAGGACACACTTTGCATTTTTGTAAGGAAAGAGCACAATGCCGGGGGAATGTAAAATTCATATTATTTCTCTCTTTGTGAGTGCCTTTATAGGAGCTGTACACATTTGTGACAGCATTGGAGATGGGAATAGGATGACCTTGGGTGCCAGATACATCTCTGTTCCGGTGTCATCTTCAGACAGCCACTGTTTGACCACTATCTACCAGATGCATTCTATCCCACACTTGTAACAATAGTGTAAATGGGACGAAAATTGAGCTCACCTTAAAGGCGGACTTCAGTCCTCTTGAAGGCTGAAAGCCCTGGATGAGTCCAGTGCCCAGTGGCAGCTCAGAGTCCTTGTTTTGCTCCCTGAGACGTGTGTAATCAGAGAGAAAGTCCAGCAGAGATTACAGTCTTCAATCAGTCAGGGAGGAAAATGATATGTACATCATTGTCTCTGCCGCACATCCCAGGCACTGTCAGCCTGCATGCATATTACCTGTGTCAAAGCTGCCAGGGACATGACGAGGGAAACTGAGAGCCATCGCAGAGCCGCCACTCAGGGGGGTGTCGAGTCTTCAAGCGCAGCAGCCAGATTCAGTCTCCATGGGGACTCTACTCTGACCTCCGGGATGTTGTTGACACCATTTAATATACATTTTCAGATACAAAACGTCTCCTTTCATATCTGAAATCGGTTTATAATGGGCTGAATAACACTGAAGGCCAGCTCTTGTCACCAAAGGAAAATATCGAGCACATGCACGCACGCGCGCACACACACACACACACACTTGCAGTTTTTTCCTCTACTCGTGTTTGAGGAAGTTGAAGCCGTCACATTTGACCTTGAGGTGCAGAATAAAGACAAAGAGTTATTTAGTACGGTGGGAAAACTATATGTCTGCTGTGAGGAATGGCTAAAAACGATCCCTCCTAATCTTCTCATAGATCTCAACATCATCTTATGCAATTGTCTCTTTGCTAAAAACAGACACATACTGTGTGTGAGTACAGAGAACAACATAATGCGGAAAATTTGATGGAGGCGTCATTGTTGTCGATTCAATTTTCACAGTTGGACCTGGATTACGTACAGTAAATGCAAAACAGCAGGAGAGAGAAATTTTACAATAAAAGATAGCAAAAAAATCTGGTCAAATCTGAATTCCACCCTCGTGAAACACACCACAGAGTCAGACCATAATTTCCCTGAAACAAGAGTGTTTAATTTGAAGCTGTGAATGGCACCTCTGCATATAAAAGGATGATGGGAGATGATTTGCAGCCCCACATACACCATACTTTTCTACCCAGTGTACATCTTTAAGTTTAAACATCTACCTCGGCACCGTACAATAATTGCCAAAAATACATGAAAAACTAAATCCACAAGCGTGCGACTTCTGGCTGTGGCTATCGGGTTTGCATAATAGCCCCCCTGTCCCACACCAGTTATCTGTTCACCTTGAGAAGTCCACACCTAAACGCAATGTCAACACAAGCCCTTTGTAGCTCGACAATTCTGTTTGTCTCTGCTGGTCCTGCTGGGGCTCCGGAGGGAGGTCACCAAATTGTCTCTGGAATAAAAAAAAAAAGGCGCTGACCTTCTGCTAAATTGACCACACTCAGTAGACAGGGAATATCAGGTTATTGAGTTGATCCATGCTGTGTTTCCCTGCCCGGGGAAAATGATCTGCGCTATTGTCTGCCTTCTGCAGTTGATCAAGGGCAAGAATGTGTCAGGAATGTAGAAACACAGGACACTTTTTTATTGTGTTGTTTCAAATGTCCTAATGGTTTAAGAGAAAAACACCATTAGTACCCTGCTGTAAACAAAATATTAAGCAGGACGGTAAGTGCTTTTCACTTATGAAGAGGCTTGCAGTTCATATCCAAGGGGAAATTAAATAAAAGGCTTTATGCTCTAAATTCTGTGAGATGTGTCACAGAAGAGACATATTGTAAATAAATGCAGCTGCAGAACCCCGACAATTCATTGCACTGTACTTTCAAGTTGTTGATTCCTTCAGAAAGGCAAATAATAGTCACTTGGCAAAATTGCAGGCCTATCCTTCAACAACTGGGGAAAAACAGTTCAAATTGGGCAGGGATAGGGAAGAAGCAGCCCTCTCGCTGAAGTATTTGGTATATTTTGGGACAGCATAATGAAATAAGTCATTTCTGCCAACAGTTCACATTACCTCCCAATGGTTAAGGACCATAATCCCAATAGCATTTTATATTCTATCACACATACAGTTGGAAACGTTATTGCATGATTACAGTGTTTCTCAGCCTCTGCATAGTCATTGTATTTATGCATTTTGCACATGAATTGGAAGAGAAGTTGAGCACTGTGTACAATTACACAGCTATTCAAACTGAGCAAGAAGATCCAAAGCTATTTGCTATAATAGAAACACACAAACAACTTGTTTGAAGCGATACCTGTCTATCAGAAAAACACAATACTGAAGCCGCATTACTGAAAATGCTTTCCTTTTACTCTCCAAAATAAGGCTCAGGTTGAATTGTGTTACACTCATCTTCTGCCACATTTTCTCCACATAATGTTCAAACTACTTCCGTGTGCAGAAATGATGTTTGCCTCAACAAATCAAAGCCACAAGGAGCTTTACTGGTCTTGCATTTGGGTTTCTTTTAATCTAATAACCACATGCTGAAGCTACCTCTCCAGATTCATTAACTGTGCTGAAAACTGTTAAAAGCTTTGCTCATTTTGTTACAGGCCAATGCTGACACACACACACACGGAAGTACGCTAATAGAAAGAGCTGGAACAGTTTGTTGACAAACTTGGCCTCCAATCCAGGTGGTCAGTTGAAATGACAGAGTGGACAGTGTCACGCTCAGCAGCCACCAGATCTCTCTCCCTTCCTTTAACCTGCTGAGCTGCTGGGGAGGATCGCCCACTGATGGCAGCTTTTATCTGCAGCGGCCAGAAAAACCATGCCTCTTCCTGTTACGAGGCAGTGGCACTTTGTCAAGCAAGACAAAGTTATCCTGGCTGTGGCACCGGACAACCGCCCTCCCTTTCTCAATACATTTCCAATTGTGGGTGTGATTTGCATCGTAAAAGCTGTAGCCCGACCACACACAACCCCTGGTAAACAATATTTAAGAAGACAAATATAAATCTCCCCCCACAAATTGCAGAAATATTACTGAATCTCAGACCTAAAAAGGATTTCAAGGCACTCACATTTGTCAAATCTGCCACGTTTCAGCTGGAAAAACCACGATTGTCTACGCAGATTGTCCCAGAGGTGTGTGTATCATAGACTCCATTCCTGCAGGGGAGCAAAGATTATTACAATATTCAGATTACCGAGCAGGGGAAATTAATTGGACTAATTAACATACAAGTAAATGATGATACCGTTAACACATTTCATTAACTCAAACTGTCATTCTATGTTCCTGGTGCACTTGGTATTGCATTACAATGAATTGGATTCATTAAATTATGCAAATGAAAGGAACGACAAAACGGACGAGTCTTCTTTAACGTTATTGACCAAATTTCCTGACTCGTTTTCAGTAAAATGACTAAGACTCAAAAAGCATGTGCTTTTCACTCTGATTTACCAGATAAAGCTTTTCATAGACTGCCGTTTTAATTATGTTCACAGGCACTAAAACCAGGTAGGCTATAATACATTTTAACTCCCTTATGCCGTCGTCTTGAGCCTAATATTAAAGAAAAAATAGCAACAGCACCTAATTAGTAAAATGTCCCATTTAGTGTAAGAGGCACAGACAGTGATGCAGCATTGTGGGTGCTGGTAATATCAGGTTAAAATGTAAAAATATTAAGAAATGATCACTATTTCTGGTAAATGATAATGACAGTAAACTGCATGCAGACTTTAAAGTCAGAAACAAGACAAAGCAGCCTATTAAAAAGGCGTCAGGCTAATAATTCACTCAAATATACATGAATGCAGGTCATACAACCAGAAGCCGTTACCTCTCACGCCTCTGTAGGGTTTGTTCAAAGTCATGAGACAGTACTTTGTTCTCCAGCAGAAGAATATTATGTTCCTGACATTTCCGTGTGACATTAACTTGGTGGTTAATTGAAGGTCCGCACCTCCTGTTGGCCTCAGTGACTTCTGTCTTAATCTTAGTAGCGCTACACGGAGAAGGTCAAGGGGTCAAACATACCTCTCGTCCTGATCCCTTGGCTGTAGTGACATCTACTGGACTACTAACCCAGAGTGTAAGCTGTGAAGCCCTGGGGGATGACAAGTCTTCGAAAAGACACAAAACAAAAGGTTTCAAGTATAAGGACAAATTCAAACGTGCCTTATATTTAGTCCTTTTAGTATGAAACATCAAGCTGCCTTGAGGAAGCAGACACTGAACGACCTTGATCCATTAAAACAAAACAAATAAAATCAAGTAAAAATGAAAGGAAATTCAAGTGTAACAGAAAGGTTTATATTGAGGTTATATTGACATATTTATACAGAAGATTTTTGAGTGAGAATAAACCTTCAGTGTTTAGTACATAATATAAAGATGCTCTTTGAATGTTTCAGTGGCATCCTGCTATCTGACTCAGAGGATAAAGTATAATCTCCTGAAAAGGACAACATGTCCATGTTAGGAAAAATGATCACATCACATAATTTGCATTATGTCTCACACACACACACACAGACCAAAAAAAAATCAAATATGCCACCATAATTCACTGTTCGGTGTGTATGTGTATTCAATTGAACAATTCAACAGTTGGGAGGAGGTTCAGGGATCAAATAAAAAACACACAATAACATGGAACAGGGAAATGTAACATACAGTTAAAGAAATAGTATCAAAGAGAGCAACATTGTACATGTACTGACAATGAATATAAAGGACAGCTTATTGAGAAGTATACAAAACATTTTTATACAAAAGGATTAACAAGATGAAAGTGATGAGAGTAGTGCTGTTAAATGAGTACCGCTTTCAGTAATACACTGATTTTTCCATCTGCGTGATCGGACTGACGGTGCCAGATACTGGTGAAGCTGTTTCTATAACATGAAAAGGAGTCGATCCTTATCATAGGAAGAAGAGAAAAAAAACGGGGGGAAAAACTGACATGGTAGGATTCAATGAACATAGGTAACATGGTGACAGCTTAATTCACCTCAGCTTTTGGTCCATCAAATAACATTTCTTCACAACACACCACCATGGCCTGGGAAGCTACAGGGGTGATTTACTCTACTTATATCACACAGTCACAAGTCACCCTGAGTTTGTAGTCAAATTTGGCAATTATCTCAAGAAAATGGCTTTTTGTTTCTCTTCATATTACAATGCATGATTTTTTTTCTTTTGAAGTCCTCCAAAAAGGGTTTTACAAAAACACATTTGAATTACATATAATGAAGCCATTTGAAATATTTTGGACCTTTAATATCACAAATGCCTTTTCTATGTGAATCCCAATATAAATAGTTGTTCAGTCAAAATATTTAATAAGCAAATAATGTGTATCATATCAACAGTATATGTTCAAGAGTAATTATAATACAAAATGTTGATTGTTTTGATTTTCACCTGCAAAATGTAGTAGGTGTGAGCAAAGTTTTAGAAAAAACGGAGGAAGGCGGGCCCGCTAATTTGCAAGCAGACTTGCGCGGAGGACACTGAAAAAAGAATGCATAATATAAAAAAACACCCAAAAAAACATGACATGAATAAATTTGCATGGACGTAAGCAGTAACATTACTTTAATTGGATAATATTAGCTCTGTTGTGAGATTTAGTCTTTGCTCAAAGGAACATGGAACGAACCTTGTTACCAAAGCCATCATATGAATATAGCATCAAAAAAAGGCGAGGAAAAAATTGCTCAACTTACCAATTATTTTCTGTGAAAAACAAACAAAAATAAGTAGATTCAAAACAAAATGGCATCCTACTTTTCCAACGACATATTGTACAAAATAAGGCATTTCCTTGTGTGTTTACTGCAAGGTCTTTGTCCACCTTCCTCTTCTCATAGTCTCCACTACTAGTTTGTCCTCAGTAAAAACAGAGTATGGACATGGACTATTTCTGTGTTAAAATATATTTATATATATATATATATATATTTATAATTTTTGTTTTTCTTCAAAACTTGAATAAAAATGCAGGTAGGAGTATACAGTTTGAGAGAGGTTGTAGAAGTTCATAAGTGGAGTGTAAATCACTCCATGACTTCGCTGGTCGCTACCGCGGTGACAAGCTGGAGAGGGATCTCGGCGTTGGCCAGGATGTCCTGGGCGTTGCTGGAACCCTGCTGGATGTTGGTGAGGATGAGGGTGGTCCCGCCTGCCGTGGTGATGATACTGTCTGAGGACCCCGCGGATTCCATCGAGGCCACCACAGTGCTGCCAGAGTTCACGCCTTTTTTGTTCTGATGAGTTTTAATGTGCTTCGCCAGGTGGTCGCTCCGCATGAAGCGCTTGGAACATTCGGGGCAGACAAACTTCTTCTCTCCTGCCACAGAGAAAATACAGTTTGAAAGATAAAGGGTTTGACGCTGAATACATTTGGGAGAGGGTCAAACATGCCATCTATCTAGAGGATATGCTTCGTAAGGTGAGATTTTTCAAGAAAGTGGCAAACAAGTTCAATTGGCTTGTTTCATGAATTCAATTACAGAAAACTGAGGTGTAAATAATAAAAAGCACAACTGTCACTGAAGTTTAAATTCTAATTAAATTGATTTTTATTGTGCTCCAACGTTAAATCACAGAATTACTTGCTGAATGCCAAACTGTCATAAGTAAATTGATACGATATATTTGATTACAATTATCATCAATTAGAAACCTAAAATGACTGAATATCCACTTGCAAAGTTAACTGTGAACAGACTGTTAATATCGGAGCGTGAAGCCATCAGCGTAATGAAATACTACTTTAGCCCGCGCTGTAAGAGGCCTCTCTCAGCCAATGATGCAGCCAGGGTTTATACATTCAACAACAACCAAGTAGCCTTATCTTATTGAAAGGTCTACCTCAAAGTAAATGTCATGAGATACTGTAAATCATTAAGCTGTGCTGTTATATTTAACTGGAGTTCTCATGAGCTGCTACTTCCTGCATTCCTGCTTCTTTGCATATTCCGTTGATCTGTGTATTTCACTCCATGACGACAGATGGCAACTACTGGGAAATACTCAATTTTAAGATTAAGTGAGTTGATAAAAGAGTGTTCAGATTCAAAGGAGAACCATGAAAATAAAACTGAAAAGCTACAGCTCAGTACTAGCATCTCTTTATAAATATAATCTGATGTTAACAGATGCTGCAAATTAGACTGTGGAAGAAACCGTTTAATGCCCATTCTGAACTGGAAAAGTACAAACCATGTTTGTGAAATCTGGATGTGTTTATCACAATAGTCTTCAATCCTAACCTGACATTTTACATGTAAATCCAGAGGGGGGACAAATGCTGTCCTTTCTTGCATGACTCACACTTTGCAGGGCACAAATTAACACATTTTACTGATTTTCCTGATGTTTTCCTGATGTGCAAACACTGAGGGAGCAAGAAAAGGGCACCTGTGTGTGTTCTCCTGTGTCTCTGCAGCTCGTCGCTGCGTGTGAACCTCTTCCCACAGAACATCCAGCTGCAAACAAAAGGTCGCTCCCCTGAATGCCAGCGCAGGTGTGCTCGCAGGTGCGATGTCTTTCCATATACTTTCCCACAGCCCGCGATGTGGCAGATGTGCTGCTTCTTCTTCCCAGTGCTGGATCCTCTGAGAAACACAGGAATGGGCAGAAATGTGTTTTTTTCCCTATGCAGAGCTGTACAGAGTACGGTGATTCTGAGAGAAAAGCACCAGTCAGGCTTACTCACCTCCCACCTGACTCTTTACAGTTGGGGCAAGTACAGGCCACTCTACGCAGCCTCTTGCCCTCCTGGCCCAACTGATCCTCCTCCTCCACCACCCTGACGCGAAGGTGGGACAGATCGCTTGTGTTCAGGGTGGAGTCAGTGCTCAGCTGCCAGTCTCCAGAGTCTGGCTCTTCCTTTATCTGAATGTCTAGAATTTAAGGTGTACGTTAATATCAACGCAAGCTCTGGAAAACTTCCCAAAAAAAGCCTGCACAGCGAGAGCTGCTCTACTTTTACGTGTGACTGACAGCATGGCAGCACATTTCAGAAGTAAAACTCCATATTAAGCACAGTGATAAAATAATTAGTTGATTGACAGAAAATGTATTAATGACACATTTGATAACTCATTAAGCGTACCCTGTGGTGTTTTTGGCCCACATGAATGGCAGAAAGTGGATGGAAGGACTTTGCTACAATCAAAAACTTCATCACAATGTTTTGATAGCTATACACAAAGCGACTTTTATGTATTTTGTTGGGCAACTGAATGTAAACAAACTATGTTTACAATGAAAACTGCAATTGTTTAGAAAGAATCTTCGCTGTATACAGATTCTAAAATATAGATAATTGATTTGATATAATCGTAAAATTGGGAATGTTTTTGTATGTGGGAAAGGTAAAATAAGCAATTATACATTCAAATACAGGGATAATTTTCATGGCAGACATTTTGACTGCAGGTGTTACCGTTCTTTTCAAGCGTCCCAGTAAGACATGGAACCAGCATGCACAATACATAAACAAACTACAGACAAACTTCCATCCACCTATTTGTGTAATAAATGCAGTAATTAAGTATGAAATGGCATTTTAAAAGAAATCTGCTGAAGATGAAGTACATTATTATGGTATGTAAAATAATCAATTTTGACTTTGAACCCTTTAAAGCCCCTGCAGACCCTCAAAGACATTGTGAGTTATTCTATTAATCCATAAGAATAATACGGTCTAATTTGTCCCACCCTAAAAAGGTGCAACCAACCTAACAGGAGAGTTGTGTAGATGTCAGACAAGCACAGTCTGTACACGCCCACACAGTCATGAGATGAGGTCTAATCAGGCAACAAAGTGAAATCTCCTGGGTTTACGATGGGTGTGTAGTGTCTTTAAGATCAGACTGCTTCATATATTCTGATAATAAAAAGGGCTACTGTACCTCCAGGGTTGTCGGTGTCTCCTTCATGTTGGGCCACTGAGTTGACCGTCACGGTCTGCAGGTTGGGGATCTGTCCTGTGCTGATGCTGACTGGACTGGAACCCAGTGACAGGGTCTGGACTGGGGCCAGGGTTATCTGCTGGGGGGGGGTTGTGGGCAACTGGAGGTTCTGCAGGTTCTGCACTCCCTGCACCTGAAAGGTCTGCCACTGTATCTGACCCGACGGCGTGACCGTCTGGGCTTGTATGATGAAGGTTCCCGGGTTGATCAGCTGCACGTTTTGCAGGCTCTGCCCTCCTGTCGCCACTGACTGGACCACCTGACCATTAGTGGTCTGAATGGGCACCTGCTGCAGCTGGATGATTGGCTGAGCTGAGGACACCTGGATGCTATGCTCCTGATTCTGTTGGATGTAGCCCTCCTGGAGACCGGAACTTGAGTCGGCTTGCTCTGCAGCGACTGATGACAATGACGTGTCTTGTGTCAGCAGACCTGATTCGTGTGCTGGAATGTGTAGCTGAGAGGAAGACGTTGGCACGTATATCTCAGGATTTGCATGGGAGTCATTTACTGGTAGTGTCTGTGAGAGGTGATTATCTGTCTTCGCCAGACTCTCTGAGCCATCCATAGGCTGACTTGCCATAATTAGCTGACCATCAGCAGTGACTCCTGTTGCTATAGTCTGAGCACCAGACAGGCCAAGGGAGTCCAAGTCCACACTGTTAATAGGAACAAAAGTAATGTTCCCAGGCAAACCCACAGGCACATTAGTAACAACCTGACCCTGGTTGTTGAAGGTGGAGCTGCCTATAGAAACCCCCTGGATCTGATGGACATTACCAGTCTGTGACATGAGGTTTTGGTTGTTATTAAGGATGTTTGCAGCTGATGTCACACTGAGACTCTGGCTGCCATCAGATAAGATCTGAATGTGCCCTGTGGCATCCTGAGTCAGAGTCGCTCCGTCCACGTTGGACGTGGAGAAGGTCATCTGTCCATCTGCTGTCTGAATCTGAGGAATTACTTGGTACTGAATGTTAGGCACTGAATTGGCAGAGGAGGTGTCCATTCCTGAAGTCACAAAGATTGGCTGACTCTGTAAGTTCTGGAGAGGAAGAACATACTGTCCATTTGATGTTAATATTCCTTGACTTTGGATCTGTATCATTCCACATTCATCCTTTACTGATGTTGTGGGGGTTAACACCTCCCACTTATCAGTCCCAGTAAGCTGCGTAGATGGATCTGAAGTCTGAGAAAGGAAATTACATTAAAAAAAAGCACTTTCTCAAAAGTCTTGATATAACGTGCTTTTTCAAATATACATAAAGATTTCTAGAGCGTGTACACAGCCAAGTAATTTGAAGAAAACAATGGTGCTAGCAGTTCATACCATCGGCGTCAGAAACATGGGGAGGAAGAGAGCAAAATAAGGAAAATTCTTTGAGTCGGTAGAAACCAAGTGGGCAAAAAATTTACAATTTTGTTTCACATTTATGTCCCGGATCATAGTTACACCTGTAGTATAATTACCATGATCCAGAACAAGACAAGATAAAGATCCATTGTGTTCATTTTTGTCATGTTAGTTCTGGGACTGTTTTTCGAATTTAGATATTTGGAAATGTTTTATGTGTTTATGCATGTTGTGTGTATGTAGCGTGGAGGGGGATACAACTGCATTTAATTTATACATTGTGCAAATGTATCGTATAATGACAATAAAGTTGAACCTTGAACCATGATTTATTACAAAAGTCACAACTGAAGTCTGGCAGGTAACTTATACATTAGACAATGTCGGTGGCCTAGTTACACAGTTATAACTGTATTTGCATTCAATATGTGATATATAGGGGCCACTGGGTTTAGCCCCAGTAAATGTAGTCTACTGAAAGACCTGTCACATGGGCACTCTTACCGAGTCTGTTTCAGTAGTAAAACTGGTCAAAACATTTCAGTTGTGGCAATGAGATAACCCCTTGTTTTGATGCAGTGGCTTTAATTTCATGAAAGCAAGTGCAAGCATAGTTACACTCCCACCACCAATTTTGCTTTGGTGTGATTGAAGGCTTCACTTTGGCTGTAGCTGTGTTGGATCTAGCAGAGGTGCTGACTTACCACATCAGCGGCAGCACCTCTGTCCACCTCTGACGCCGGTGACCCAACCTTAGTGCAGGTGGTTGCTAGGAGGTCGAGGGGTGACGGCTGAGTGTCCTACCCACATTGGGCAAGTTTAAAAGGAAGAAAGTGGGCGGCCATTAGTCTGGACCACATAAGAAGTGCGACTCATTGCCAAAAAGCAAAGTCTGAAGTTTGGAGGATTTTCTTGTCCTGTGTTGAGCCCCCCAGGCAGCACCTAGGATAACACCCAGGTAATGTTTAGGTCTGGGCTGGAGTTTGAAGTCTGTCACTTCAATCCTAGATATGGAGGCGGGTTTTGTAAGCAGCCCAAGAGGAAGTGTTGCCTGAGAGGTTCAAATCAGGGTACAATACCCACCTCGAAGTTTGAAATATGTGAACTTCAGCACCACTCAGTTACTGAAAACGCAGCAACGACGTATAATGAGAGCCATAATCCCGAGAGGGAATTCTTACCTGAGTGCCCCTGCCGTCCTCCTGCTGCAGAAAGTCGCTTTGACTGCTATCCACGTCCAAGGCAGCCATGTCCAGCGGTTTCATCGACTGTTCTGGGGCTGTATAATAAAAGCCATACAGCTAAGAGTAGGAACTGCCGAAGCTAACGTTAGCTAAACAAACCTGATACTTACACAGAGCACTGACATCTGTAAGGTTATTGTAACGCAAGCAGACTAGCTAACAATAAAATCACAACCACCGCTTCCAACTGCACCAAATTCCACAAAGAAGACAGCAATATAGCAATAATTAGTTTAAGAAGGGCCAACTAGTGATGTGTCCTAAATAAGCTAGTTAGCTAAGCTAACGAGTGCAGCGTTAGCTACTACTGCTAACTTAGCCGGCGAAGATTAGCTATATCACCGACAAGCATCCCTGCTAGCCTGCTAGCAAGCTAATTTAGCCAGAGGATGCCTGTGGTAGCTTGCTAGCTTACGTGGGTGAAGAGTAAGATATATATTACATACCAGTCATTGCGTGACTTGTCGTGAAACGGAGAGTCCTGATAGTCACAAGCCACCGGACATGATAAGCAAATTAAATTGATCGTATAAGCGTAGAAATAGGTGATAACTGTCAGAATTTTTTTCTATTTTGATTGACGGGCGGTAGGTAACACAAAGGGTGGGGCCTTCAGTGTTGACTTGGAGTATTTACGTCACATACAGGAAATCCCGCCGTTCTTCATAAAGGTGATTGGTTATTCGTTTCACACACGGTGTTATTATTTGTCCGTCGACGTGTCAATCATCCTTTGTTGAATTCTTTTCCTGTTTATTATGCATTTTCAGTTTTTGCAGTATTGGTGTTAATGGTAGTGAGGATTGTTGTTACATTGTTTATTTCCAGTTACATTGTTGTTACCAGTAATTGTAGCAGTTGTTAGCAGTAACCCAGCCTATAACATTGTGCAAAATAGCAAGTAGAGGCCATGTAGATAGAGGATACACATAATTTGTATTATGTATGTGGGATTCATCTTCTGCATTAACTCACTCTAGCTAAAGCCCAGGAATCAGAATCACCAGTCTTTTAATGTCCTGCCAGCTGTCACATAACGACTTTTAACAGGAAATACCACTCTGATGATCCCATGGGTGCCCTCACCTCTGGCATTATCAATAAACATCGAATTCAACCCCTTTTCTTTATGCATCACTCCCATTTACACAACATATTGCGATTTATATATGTCTTTAAAATACACTTTTAAAGGTAATGTAATAGCCTACTGTTCATTAAAATGTTACACACAGCTACAAATTGTCCAAAATGCTAATGACGGATTGAAGGATTCAGCATAACTTCTTTTTGCAGATGTGTATATCAAGCGTTGAACATCAAAACACAAAACCAGATTTAATTTTAGATTTTAGATTTAATGGACCAATAAAACTTTTTCTCTCCCTATTCTAATATTCAGGGATCCAATACAAGTGCTCTCTTTTTCCCAAACTTAAAATCTGTGTTCCTCACTGTGAAAGTGCTTTTTGTAATCATTTTTACAGTATGGAAGACAACAGAGGGCATGGAATTGCAGGGATTTAAAAACTGAGTCAGTGGCCTGCTTTCTGTGAATGAATGAATGTACCTGATAGACAAAACAATGAATTTTATAATGTCAGATAACTGATCCAGTGTGTTAGATCAGTGTATCTCTATAAGTTTACAAAACAGATTTATTTATTTATGGAGCTGATAAAATGGAATTTTATGAATCTGAATTCTGTGTTTTTGAAAACTAAAAGTGGCACTTTCTTACTTTTGAATAAGAAAGTGCTCCGCAGTTGAGTTTTAAGATGTCTTTTGTGTTGATTACTTGGGGGGATAAAAAAAAAACACAATCGAGACACAATCTGAGTTTGAATTTGACTGGATTTCTTCCCCTCCATCTGATTGTGCACAGTACAACATTGTGAAAGTGCATTGAAATGAGAGCCTGCATGCTATTGTACCTGCTCTGTGCCTGTGATGCTATCAGGACCCCACTTCTGAGTATTATTTGTGGTGTGTCAGTTCCTCACAGTGCGCGACCGCAGTGAGGCTATTTCTCTCAACCTTCAATTCAAACTTGGCCCATTACAGCCAGACTACAAAAGCACTTTCCGTGCACTCAGGAGCTCACGGCAGTGAATGGTGGATATTTCCAATCACTCTGCTGTCAATCCAAGTGTCAGGTAAACACAGGCCAATGGAAACAGCTTTAGAAAAACCTTGCAGCTATGTCTGTCTTACTCCAGGAGTCCTTGGAAACGTATCAACAATTTCTACAAAGACCTCCAAGTTAAAGGTAAAAGTCAAATATCCTAAAAGCAGCACAAACGCAACACCCTAGTGGACGCAGTGGCCTACGCAGGACATATAACTGCCATGGTGTTTGTCTTCAGACCTGTGAGTGTTGGCTCCAGCTTGAGCGGCAAACAAAGGAAATGAGATTGTATTGACAGACCTTGTATTCACCTCATGAGAGGAATCTGTAAAGTCTGTGGAGCAATTACTCAGTGGGAGTTTCTGCACATCTATAAGGATTCAGTGTGATAGATATAACCGTAAATACGGGCATCAGTGACCTTCTCACTTCACGTACACAGACCCTCTAGCTTCCAGTCATATTTTAGTATTGTTGTGGGGATGTGATACAACTTAGGTTGCATTATGTTTTTAACAAATCTTTACAGAATAAATGGATTCGAAATAGTAATCAAAACATTGTTATTCAATGCAAAAGCCTCTTCTTTCCATCTTCTAGGAGCGGACATTGTTGCTGTGGCGCAGTGCAAAATTGTGAAGGATAACAGGAGTAACTGAGTGAGTGTTTCATATTAACATATTGACAGTTGTTTTCATGAAGTCCAGTCCAAGAGACAGTGACCCCGCAGAGAGAAACTGCCCTGCTGGAGGCCCCTTGTGGGACACTGCAAATGGGAGCTGAGAGAGAGAATTGAAACTGGTGCAGCATAGAGAAGTGCAGCTGGAATATAAAATATGTGTTATAGACCACTCTAAATCACCTGAGACAGGTACAATCATACTGGTCTTTGTCTGAGGAACTGAGAATTATCTGTATATTATCTACATACAGTAGGGGCTGAGGTGAAAGGCAGTTGCATGAAAGGTTTTTCTAATACATTTTATATATACATAACATACAGGACATGGATCCATTTCCTACAGTGCATTTAGAATCAGAATCAATGACACATACAAGAAATCTGACTCTGGATTTCACTAGATCTCATGATGCAAAACAAGGTAAAACAAAGACAAGCAGACCAAGGTAAGAGGTATGAATATATATATATATATATATATATATATATATATATATATATATATATACATAAAAAAAAAACAGAGAGCAAAAAGACATATACAT
>JAVQJL010039687.1:0-12978 GCA_036024295.1 Nannoperca obscura
GGACGTCCCCACGAAGCTTCCCCAAACCATCATCAATATTCAAAAATTCTAAATGTACCTATGTTCAATAAATCTTTTAAACGTATCATATGGAGGGTGTGTTCCTTGCTAGTGAATACTAAATTATTTAGTCAAACTACAAATTTGAATGAAACTCATACCAAAGATACATTGTTTAATTTTAAAATGATTGATTGTTTACCCGGTTTTTCTTTAGTAGTTTGCAAAAACTATTACTGGATGTACTGGATCAGCTGGTACAGTGCAGTTTATGTAAGGGATTTGTAAGCATAACTTCAGGGGAGGGTCACTGCAGCCTTGATGTGCTGCTCTGTGTGTATGTGCATGCTGTGTGTGCATGTATCCCACTTCACAATGGGCACTTGCACCAGAAACACTTAACAGTGTGTATTCCTCTACTGCCTACTGTACAAAGTAAATGATTTCTGGCGGCTGTTTTATTGTTCATAAATGGAGGTTATCTGGGCTTCTGTGCAACATATCTGATGATGCTGTGGTTGCACTCATAAAATCCTGCCAGATTTCTCATAATGTATTACTTCATTTTCAGTCAATTTATTTACTTCATCACTCACATTTGTTCTTTGGTTTTCAGTGAAGACCACAGAGATAGTGCTGTTACAATCAGTGTAAGAAACTCAGCAGGAAAAAAGTTCTCCAGCAGATGGCAGATTTTGTTCACTGAAACATGGTTTTCCTCCTTGGTTGCTGCAGACTGATGTTCACTACAAGAACACCACAAGCTATTATCCTGCAACGCTTGTTGTTTTAAACTATCCTTTACACTTCACACTGAAAACACGCTATCCATTATATTTTCATGCAATGGTTCCCAATCTGGGGGTGGAGATAGTGAAGCAATTCAAACACAGAAAATCAGCATGTAACTGTATAATTATTATTATTACTAAAAGTTATATTTGTCATGTGAATAATGATATGTAATATGTGAAATTTGTTTGATAGCTGATATATTTGCATGTACTGTTTTTCCCATCATCAGGGAACTGTTTCTTCCAAACAATCTTGGGGCCATTCAAACTAACATATGCAATCAATATTCAACAGCAATCCTTATTAGGACAAGATAAGATAAAACATTGGTAAATTTCCACAGTCTCGCTCTGTAGCTGGGCTGACAGTCTAGTGCAAGGCCTACAGGGTTCGTTATTCCCACAGTTTATATGCAACATGCAGTCAGTGAACAGGCTCTGTTGCATTGCACTTTACAGGTAAACGTCTTTTTATTGTGCAGACGTGAAACACACAGGATCATACAGCAGCAGTGATGATCTGTGTCCTGCTGTGTTGTGTTGTATGTGGGCTGACTGAGTGACGCGCCAGTAGGAGTCAAACTCCGCGCTGCAATAAAGAGCGCAGAACAGTGGAGCAGAGAGGCTTCCACAGCTCGGGCTGAGCCACAGCAGCGGAGCAACATGCTGCCTCTCCGGCCGTCTAACTGATACAGACAAGGCTGCTTAGCTGGCGTCCACACCCTGAAGCTCCGGCAGGACAAGGAGAATTAAAACGCCGGTAAGTCTTCATTTTCTTTTTCTATGCTGAATAAAATGACACGAAATTCATAGTGAAAGGAAACAAATATTATGTTTAAAATGATATACTGCTTATTGAATCACCAATGTTTTAATAATCAAATAATGATTTTAACCATAAAGAAAGTTGAGGAGTTTGAAGTTTTAGATTTGAAGTTCTTTAGTTTACTTTGCTTTGATATTATTATCAATAATAGTATCAGCACTGCTTTTCTTTATATGTTAAATGAGCTTTTTGAATGAAACGGTGGATGGAGTAAAGGTGACAGGTGACAACAGTGATATCAACTTTTTCCAGTAAAGCTTGGTGTCATGTCATTATATTCTCTACACAAGCAAGACTCCAAATAGGTCTACAGTTGTTGTTCATTATCAGCACGTGGCTATTAGGTAGGCTACCAATAATTAATCTCTCTACAGAAGAAAGACTAAAACACCAGTAAAGTGTGACATATCATTCTTATCCTATGTGGGCATTAGGTAAACCTCCTCCATTGATCGTAATCCGCTTTGATGAGTATCAGTTGAATGTAGTGCTAAAGATTAATATGCAGAAAAAGTCTGAATAAACAGAACAAGAAAGAGGACCAGACACTTCATTCTTTGCTGGGTTAGGTGCTGTTTCACTAATTTATGATGATCAAATAATCTATATATAATCTATATAATAATAATGAACTGTGCTCTTATTAAATCATACACATTTATTTCTCCAGCTTCAACATATTGTAATGTAAACTCCACATGCAGTCACTGTGTGTGTTTTTGCTCATATGTCTGCAGATGTTGATTTGTTACTTTGCATGTACTTATTGGCTCAGGTGAATACACAGGAGGGGGGGCAGGTCCTTAATGACTGGCCTACAGCTGACAAGAACTATAGGGTTTCAATGTTTCAGGCTTCAAGCAAGCTGTTATCAAGGGTCCAGCATTTAACCACACCGACCCTCTGTTCTTATCAATGCCATGGTACAAAGAAAGATCATGTAGTGAACTTACTGCACAATGCAGAGACAACATATGAACAGGCCGTGAGGTGTGGCTGTCTCTATATCTCAGCCGGGGGACTCAAATAAATATGCAGAGCAAAGAAAAAGCAAAAGTCTGCAGAAATTCATGTAAAAGTCAAATGTTAAAGACGTAATTGAACTGAAGTTTATCGATGTTCATACCCAAAGTTATCATAATTACATTAGCATTAACATCTTATCATACGCACATTTTAATCCAATTCCTGTACCTATGGTGCTTGCACTTTTTCATGCATTTTCTGTTTCATCTGAAGTAGTTACTAGTTTGCAGATTAAGATTTTCTATTCAACTTGTGCTTTTAAATCCATGGTCACAGTTTAAACCAGTGGTTCCCAACTTGGGGATAAAGACCAGTACCACACCAGCCAGTCTGGGTTGAGTTTTACTACTTGAACATATATTTTACAAATTGTAAAGGTTAAAATTTGGATGTGTGGACTGTGCTGTTTTTTCTGCCATTTCGCCTGACTGACTTGATGACTTGAATCAGCATACAAAATAGCCACCTAAGTACGTTTTAAATTGTAAAACATAAACTTTACCAGGTCCCTAAAACCCCCCAAATTCACAAATTAGAAAAGTCTGGAGGACATGACCGGTGTCCTCAGTGTTTGCATAATGTGTTTTTATATAGTTTGGACTGAGTTGGACCTGCTCAGTTTTGTAGAAAAGATCCTATCCATTAATAATTCTGGGTCTGGAGTGTGTACTACCGTGCCGGATCACATTTACATGGAGGTGACAAGCAGCGCCCCAGTCTTTACAATGAAACCCTCTGAGGGTCTGAGGGGGCTGAATCTCAACCAAAGCAGAGGGCCACATGGCTGTTTGAAGGAGGCCCCTGGTATGCAGACATCAGAGGGTTAAAGGTGAGGAGAGGCTCAGCAGCACTGCACTTATCTCCTCTAATGACCTCCTAAGTAAAAGTCAATTACTTCTGCGTCATGATCAGAAAAGAACAGACCACAGGGGGCTGTTTGAGCTCCACTGCTCCTCATTACAACCACTTCAGTGGAGTTTACTGGATAAGCGGCCCACTCTTAGGCTCCATGTTAAGGCATATTAATTCATATTCTTATTTAATCGATTCATTAAAGGCAGAATGTAAACTCTGTTCACTCTGCCTGTATTGTAATGTTTAGTGCATTACAACAGAATAACTATATAACCTATTTCAAAGAACCTCAAGGTAATAAAAACTCACCTGGCTGACTTGATAACAGTTTATTATATGAATGTAAATGTTTGTTAAAGCAGCATTTCCTCTAATGCACAGGTGGTGCTGAAATGAAAAAGATTTTAGGAGTCTTACAGTCGCAAATTCATTCACCCAGAATTCATTCCTAGGAGCGGTGACTTCTCAGGTTGACTTCAACAAACGCCTGCTCATGTTTAGCCACTGACTTATGCACTGCGTTCCACAAACCCTTGTTATTAGTTGATCTATTTTCAAAATTATTTTGAAGTTTGAGTTTTGAGATTACTGAATATGAAATGTTAACAATGGTCATAATTATTTATTATTGTTTTGTGTATTATTATTATTAGTTCTCAGAAAAAATAATGTTTATCAATATTAAAACTGCACAGTTCCATCAAATGGAAATATTCTAGGCCCACATGCTTTGTGCATCACTTTAGATACATATCCCCTAAATTCACACCTTCAATTCAGATTATGATTGCACGTGTTAGTTTCCTAAATGGCACTGTAAACGGTGGTGAAAGTACAAAACTAAAGTAGAAACAGCAACATCACAAAGAGAAAATACTTACAGTATCAAAAGCTAATGTACTGTTTAGTTTTTAAAAATGGACACTTTCACAGTGTTATTGTGTTACTGGTATATGCATAAAAGCGGTATTTTTGGGTCACAGTATTTCTATCTTTACATGACTTTATCATATCTTTTGCGTGTTGTCTAAATCTTTTATATTCTTTCATAATTGTTCAGTCTCTAGAAATAAAAACTACAGTAGTAGCCTTAGTAGATGAAGTAATATCAATAATACCACAATGTAAAAATGTTCCATAACAAAAACCTATTTTGAATGTTACCAAAGTAAAACAAAATGTGTGTCAGAAGCTAAAAATACACATTATGCAGCAGCATGGTGCCTGCAGTGTTGCATGATCAAATATCAAATTATTGGATTATTATTACTGATTAATAAATTCCTATAAATAAGTAAGCAGCTTTTTTATGTTGGTGGAGATGGTTAGGACTTTTTACACTGTTGGGTAATTTAATCTATAAAAATGTATCCTATTTTGATGCACTTTATGTTTGGGATTATATTTTACTATTTGAAAAGTGCCCACTAAAAGTAGAAATTAGTTAGAAATACTCAACCAAGTAACCAAAAACTACAGTACAGTACAGTACAGTATAGTAATTGAGCAAATTAAAGTGGAACTCCACCCTCAGATTCTGCTAGAACCTTCTCTCTCAGCAAACTAAAACAATGCAACGAGTGCGGGAACAACAACTGTAGGAGGCTTAGCCCATGTATAGTGTGGATACATGGGGAGACTGACTGACACTGATTAGAGTCTTTTTTAATATACGTTTCATGACATAGACAGGTCCCAACCAGGCACCTTCAGGTCTGATTTAAAACAGTAGATGGCGTACTGAGCCATTTCCAAACCATTAAATGCCAGTTTTATATATTTGGAAAGAAATGTCAATATAAACACCTACACTGATGTGTTTCATCACAGTGCAGTCATATCATTTAGTTAACAACTCAAAAAACATTTAAGTGTGCAGCATCTTTACTTATGCCACCTGTGCTAATAACTATAGCTATCAAATACATGATACAGTGAAGTAAGTAGTCATTAGTTTTTGTATATATATTTCTTTTCTATTGTTTGCATGCTATATTTTATCTATTATCTATTTTATCTATTACTGTTTGCACTATCACCTTTGCTGTTGTAGCACTGCAATGTCCCCACTGAGGGACTAATGAAGGTTTATCTTATCTTATCTTAAAATGTTGAATCTATTTTCCTCTGAAACTTAACTCAAACCTCAAAATTGTACTGAAATGCAGCCCCTCGGTAAAAGTACTTTTTGAGTGTGCTCAGTAAACAGGCCTGTATGAGATGATGAGATGAGGCTGTGTTAACGCTGAGAACAGGAACTTGGAACTGCTGTGGCTACTGTCCATCAGCGTCTGCCTCAGACAAAGATACATTATTGTCTATTGTTATTCCTGCTTATCAAACCTGATTTAACAGCTCACAGGTATTTCTCTGGCTGAATACTGTCATTCTGTTTGTCTGCCCTCAACAGCCCCGGGCATGTTTCTGGGAACAGGAAACACACATGCATACTGTGTATGTGTGTGTGTGTGTGTGTGTGTGTGTGAAAGTGTGTGTTTTAGCGTTGGCAATTGTTTTGTTTGTGTTCACTTTCGCTGACACATTTGCCACACACATAATACCCACATTTTTTTACGCAATAGAGGTAGAGTTGGAAAAATCACCATATTGTAGTTGCTAGGTGCAAATATTGCAGAAAGTGAGAATTATAAAAAAAATAAATGTTGGCATTGGACTTCCTGTAACAGTGAGGTGTTCTGCAGATGACTTTAACTTTTGCAGCTTTCTATAGTAAGGCTCAATCATCACGGGCCATTCACATGCACAGCCTTAATGTGCTAATAATGAGCATCTTCCTGTACACTCGGTTTTACAGTCATCGGTGTAGAAGTGTTATTAAGTGAATTCCTGCCTGAGTTGATTTTTCACATTAATCTGTTTTTTTACGTACTAGTCTGCATGTGTGTTTTGCAGACACTCTCTTCGATGGATTTACTTATAAAAGCATTATAAATAAATCAAGTTGCATATTTTCATCTGCTTATGTTTTCTGTCTCTACCAGAGGGCCTGTTGGATTTTGTGTAGCAGCCATGGGCAGCAAGACTCTGCCAGCACCAGTCCCTCTCCACCCATCCCTCCAGCTGGCCAACTACTCCCTCTTCCAGAGCTCCACAGGCCTCCAGCTGCCAGCAGATCATTTTCAAAGCATCTACAGCTTCAGTGCCTTACATGCCATACATCTCCACCAGTGGACACTTGGCTACCCACCTTTGGCTCTTCCCCGCTGCACCATCTCAAAGCTGCCTGCCCAGTTCTCCTCCATGGCCTCCATCCCTATATTTCCTCACCTCCTGCAGCCCAAGCAGGACTCAGCAATGCTGCTGCAGAACTCCAAGAACAAGCCCCGCTTTGACTTTGCCAACCTGGCAGCAGCAGCCACCCAGGAGGATCATCTGAAGGCGGAGGACCTGAGCGTGACGGGTGCTGCTGCCGCTGCTGCAGCACAGGCTTCATCTCACCACCAAACCTCAGCCAGCTTGGGACGCTTCCTGGATGTGACCAAACTCTCCTCACCGGAGCGCAAGTGCAGCCGAGGCCGACTGCCCTCCAAGACCAAGAAAGAGTTTGTCTGCAAGTTCTGTGGCCGCCATTTTACCAAATCCTACAACCTTCTGATCCATGAGAGGACGCACACAGACGAGAGGCCATATACCTGTGATATCTGCCACAAGGCCTTCAGAAGACAAGACCACCTCCGGGACCACAGGTGAGAACCAGACCAGACGAGGTCTGAAGTTTTCTCTCGAGTTCTTTTTTCAGTTTTGATACAACTACTACTGTCAGTTTTCATGACTGCCAGAAAGCGTGTGCCTTTATACCATTTTAACTGCACTTCTACAGAATCATCAAATCCAATACTACAATACTGCATATCTCTGACTGAACTAGACCACATAGTTTAGCACATTTTGCCTGCTGTGTTGCCCAACACTTACAATACACACAAATACCATGAACAGAAACACAATGTGCCAGTTCTCTATATATGATTAAGTACTGGCTCAATATAAAATGCAATAAAAGAGACTTGAAGTAAAAATATGCTTCGAGTCATGTTTACATAGCACAAGTAAAACTCAAGCCTGTGTAGTGTAACTGACGTGTATGAGGCAGATGACTGAAAAGGCTGCTCAAATGCGTCCTGTGTATCTTTGTCATTAACATTTGATCAGCAGTAACCTGAAGTGCAGTAGCTTGGACCAGGGCAAATACTATGTCTCATTAGGCAGAGCAGGTTTAAAGATCTTAGACCGTAGGTTTTCATGGTAACAAGAAGACACAAGATGTTGAAAGTTTCCAAATGACGTTCAGATGTTTTGTGTGTAGTGTGGTTGCTGGTTACACTGACTAATCATGTGGTGCATAAACCGTGACTATGTCAACCTTGGTAGACATGTTGGAAGGGTCATGAAGCATCAGCTACGTTGACCCGTTCAGTACTAATGATGATCTGACATGATTCTACCTAAAGACTAACTGGCTGCTCTTCTTTCCCCCCTCTACAGGTACATCCATTCCAAAGAAAAGCCCTTCAAATGTCAGGAGTGTGGGAAGGGCTTCTGTCAGTCTAGAACTCTGGCTGTCCACAAAACATTACATATGCAGGTCAAGGAACTGAAGCCAGCCAAGATCAAGTGATTCACTCTGCCAGCAGGGAAGGGACGGGGACACTGGAAAACACAACAAAAGACAACAACAGTCAAACAACAACCAAAGACCTTTTCATCTCAGCTGTTGGAGGCAGAGCCCTCTGCTTCTATGGGAATACTTCTCAAGGATTAAATATTTCACCAGCCAGTTCTTAAAGAAATAATACAGAAATAAGCCTTAGTGGAGAAGTGTATGCTTGGTTATCAAAGCCTGACTTGGCAGAGAACCCAGTGCTTGTGTGGAATGTGAAATGAACCTTACAAAAAAAAACGCTGGCTGCTCAGTGCAAATTCTTTGCTCAGAATTTTATAATCCAAAGACTTTATAAAAGGGACACAACTCTAATGCAGTTATTATAATTTTTATTTTTATTTAATTTTTTTAAAAACCTGAGAATGATCAAGCCATGTTAGCATAGACACATTTTCCTCCTTTTCAATATCACATTCCAATGTTATTTTTGTACAGATACATTATATCAAAAATGTATTTTTGCACTTTAACCTGATAATTGATTATTTACATATATCACTGGATTTCTTAAACGTATTTTCAAAATGAATAATCATTTCTAAATAAATATTTTACTGTAACTGGTTGGCTGTGTGTCTTAGTTTGACTGAATGACATGTTGCTATATGAGGTAAGAATTTAGGTAGGGTGGTTGTTTGTACATTTGTCATCAGTTTACCGCATACTCTTTTCATCATGATCATGACAATGATGATGAGCGATCCCCGGCCAGATGAGACATAAATCTCTCCAGCGTGTTCTGGGTCTCTTACCAGTTGGACGTGCCCAGAAAACATCTAAGGGGAGGCATCCAGGAGGCATCCTGATCAGATGCCCGAACCACCTCAACTGGCTCCTTTCAATGCGAAGGAGCAGCAACTCTACTCTGAGCTCCCTCTGGATGTCTGAGTTCCTCACACTATCCTTAAGGGTGAGCTCTAAAAATGCATTTAAACTCCTCTGAAACGAGTTATGTGTCAAAAACGGTGTGTATCCCTCCCAAACAATCAACTGTGCGTGTTCCATGCGTCATTACAATCAAAAACACAATATTTTCTACTCCTGTCATATGGACAGCCACTTCTCCCACAGTTACTAACAAGTGTGTAGTAAATGACAATGTCTATTATAGCGAGAATAGTGAAGGAGTGAATGTTTTGGCTTGCTTTTTTCATACACTGCAGATCTGTCCACCAGTCAAGAAACATGGATATTCCCAAAGAGACAAGAAGTCACATATCATGCACATCTTGCAGAACAAAATATTTCATATTTAAGGGTCTCTTAGCTGTAGTTACAAGCACCTTATTAAGGTTTGGATAGATGATGATTCACCGGGCCCAGAACTATCACTAAACAAGTCCCCTTATTCCAGAGGAGTTTACTCTTATGGTGGTCAAGTTGCAATCATTTTTATATTATTTTACAATAAGCAGACTAAAATCCCAAAAGAGCTTCATTAAAGCTAACATCCACAGAGGAACAGAAAGAGTTACCACGTGGAATGAAAGGTTTTTCAATGTCCCATCTAGTACATTCCCCATAGTTCATACATTATCGGCAACTCTACCTCCCAGCACAAGGTGGGTGTACTGGAAATGCCTTTACCGATTGTGATGTGGAATTGGGTAATGCAAGGAACACTACAAAAATAGGGTTACCTGGGAGCTACGCTTCCCACTGCTAAAACAGCCATACACAACTGAAGACCTTGAAGAATACAGTTGAATAGATGTTGCTCAGATGAACAAGATATAGTTTGTGCATGGATGTGCTAGGAATAGGAACTCATTTATTCAGGGTTTTCCTTTAATATTTGTCACGTGTTACTAGGATAGTGTGATGCTGTTTCACCTAGAATTCCAGACTTGAAGGTCTCAGAATTATTGGGGGACATTTTGTACCAAACAGCAGATTGCACTTTACAACTTTGAATATAAACAGGCACAAATAGCAGAGGTAGCTGACAGTTAAAGACTCTACAGCACCTCAGTGATGTGCTGCTCCTTTTCTTTTACATTCCACCATGTCTTATTAAAGCTGAGGAGAAAGGTGGACATGATTGTCTAAGTGAACAGGTATGGCTTAACCTGTTACACTAGTCATAGTGCACTTATGTGGTGAGATTAAATTGGAAATGTAAATAAATGGTGTATGTGTGTGTGTGTGTGTGTGTGTGTGTGTATGTTTATCTGTGTGCAGGAAGACGGCAGACAGTCCAGGGGAAAGAGGAGAGCTGAGCGGATGGTCTGCCTGCTGCTCACTGTTTCTCTTTTAGCCAGGAACTCATCAGTCTCTCACCAACTCCCTGAGTAGCTAGGGACACACACACACACACACAGAGCTGGGCAGCTTGAGATGGCAGGGGATGGTGTACGTGACCATCATACTATAAACACAACTGCAGTCCCTGACATGGAGTGAACTTTGTTATGCAGTTTGCAGACGACTCTACCATCATCTTAAAATCAACAATGAAAATTCATAAACATCTTGCAGAGTGGTGCAAAGTGGAAGTGGATTTCATGAAAAAGGAGGGGAAAACACACTCTTGTCTCAGTGGATCTGAGGTGGAGAACCTGTCATGGTCCTCAGACATCTCCATGCTAGTAAAGAAAGCTCATAAATTACTGTATGTCTTAAGAAAACTTAAGAAGGCAAAATTCATGTGCCAGGTTCTTGTTAACTTTTACTGTGGAGCAATAGAAAGCATTCTGACTGCAAACACTGGCATGGGATGTGCACGGCTCAGGTCCGGAGGGCCCAAAGGATACTAACAGACACAGCCTGTTCGCCCTGCTGCTGTCTGGCAAGTGATACAGAAGTATCTGCTGTCATACCACCAGGCTACAATGAAGCTTCTTTCCTCAGGCTGTGCTGGCTCAGGCTCAACTCCACCTCATCCTCCACACTCTCTTGCACATTACCATACCACTACCATTCTATAATATATGTATATAAGTAACTGTGTATATTGTTTTTGTTTTTATTCTATTCTAAATTTAAACATTTGTATTTATGTTATGTGTGTCTACAGCTTTCATTTCATTGTGCAGCCCTGTGTTGTAGAATGACAAATGAATGTACTTTGACTATTAAATGTATCTTGAATAAGGCTTGTTGAGTAGAAGGAACACTGCTCCATAGCCTTGTGTCCACAGGTTTCTGGAAAAATTACACACCTTAAATACAATACTGTGACAATATGGAACAAAGTGTGCCGCTCTCAGACACTGGTAGGACAAACATGTTGCTTTTCTGATGGTCTGCAGGTTCCAAGGATTCTGGTGGGCCCCAGCAGTCACATACCAATCCATGGTCATGGTATGAGTAGATAGTGTCGTTTTTGTGTTCTTTAGTAAACCACATATGCACCAGATTACTCTGAACGTCAGCCTATGTTTGCTTTGTTTCCAATCCATTTATTTACAGCACTGAAACAATGTCAGTGTGTAAGAGAACTGTAAGCAAGAGTACTGTTAAATTGTGTAAAAGCTCATTTTTATTGATTATGTCACCCATAAACAGTTTATGCAAACAATACTCAGATGCCCATATGTACCAACAGTTATTGATAAAGTTTCCTTACTACAAAATTCTCTCTATGTGTGTCATGGTCCCTTTTCCTGTTTTATTTTGAAATTCTGGTCTGTGTTTTTGTCTTTGGTTGATTTGCTGTCTTTGTCTGGTTTCCTGCTTAGTTTGATTACACTCACCTGTGTCTCGTCACTTACCCGTGTCTGATCCCCTCATTTGCCTTCCCTATATATAGAGGTTTGTCACTTGTCAATTCATTGTATGTGTTTGCTGTTTTCTGTTCATTTTTTGTGGTTTGCACGATTCCTTATTTTTGGTTACTGGTCTTCGTTGTACCTGCTGTTTCTTCCCTCGTTCTTGAAGTTTTTGTTTTTTTTGTTAAAAATAAATCATTTGTTTGCTTGAACTGCCTGTCTGCATCTGGGTCCTATTCCTGCTGCCCCATGGCAGATCGTAACAATGTGTTTCCACAGAGAGCGATTGCTTGCTGAGCAGCAAACAAACAGGGAATTTAATATTGTTGGACGATATCCACTTGATTTGTCTAACTTAGACAGCTGAAGCCTCGCATTAGCTTTAACTGAACCTGTGAAATTAATAATATATATTTTTTCAATTAAATTTTTTATTTATATAGTGCCATATCATAGGGCACTCTATCGCATGGAGCAGGTCGAGACCAACTTCCACACACAAAGACCCAACGATCCCACCATGAGCATGGCAAGGAAAAACTCCCTTCTAAACAGGTAGAAACCTCGAGCAGAACCAGGCTCTAGGTAGGCGGTCATTGGCCTTGACCGTTTGGATTGAGAAGGGGGGGGGGGCAGGAGAGAGAGCAGGAGGAAGTAGAACATACAGTTGTACAGGGAAGTAACAATAATAGCAACAACGGCGGTTGAGCAGGAACACGGGGGCAGCCGGAGCATCCACAGATCCAGACTCTACAGCGCCAGAGGCAGAAATACCTGCAGAAAGCTTTAGAAGGAGAGAGAGAGGGACGAGAGAAGCACACAGCTAGGGGAAGAAGGTGAATTAGTGACAAACATTAATAGAATATGGGTGTGTACAAATGGAGAGGAGAGAGAGGAGCTCAGTGCATCATGGGAAGTCTCCCGGCAGTCTAGACCTATAGCAGCATAACTAAGGGGTGGCTGAGGGGTCACCTGAGTCAGCCCTACTATAAGCTTTATCAAAGAGGAAAGTCTTAAGCCTGCTCTTGAATGTGAGGAGGGTGTCTGCCTCCCGTAAACAAACTGGAAGCTGGTTCCACATAA
>JAVQJL010039694.1:0-14228 GCA_036024295.1 Nannoperca obscura
CTCTATATATATATATATATATATATATATATATATATATATATATATATATATATATATACATACACACACACTATTCTGCACTTTACTGGTTTTTGCACTTCTGGTTAGATGCTGAACTGCATTTTGTTGTCTCAGTACTCCAATCTAATCTAATCTAATAGTACTCAAACACAACATCAAATAATATCATAAGCATAACAGACAGAAGCACATTGTATGTTTTGCATGTAAAACAATGTTAGCTGTAGGTGTTTGATTAATGCAGTGTAGCAGCAGAGAAGTCCCACTACGTGGTGATATTCAAGTATCAGTACTTCAGAACTGAACTTATAATTGCCATAGGTCTACTTCTACTATAATGTTAATACATTATAGACACTCTTCACTGCATTTCCACTTGGCTGACTCCAGTAGATCAAGTCCTATTCCAGGACTAACTGTTTGCTCTTGTAATTTGTATTAACATGCAAGATAAGCTGTCTGATGGAAATAAGAATAGATTTCAACAGCAGGTGTAAATGGGATCATTTTGACAGGAGCAATATTGTCTGCAAAATACTGGAGCTGTTTAGCATACACATTCTCGCTCTTGATATCTCTTAGCATATTTATTCTTTTGACTTTTTTTGGACTGCAGTGCAAATTTACATAAACTCAGGAAGAATCAGCAAGCATTCTTTATTGCGTATGTCAGTGAAACTGTTTTGTTTGTTGTCTTAAACAACAGCTGTAAATAATACATTCACCCTGGTTACATGTAGCTGCAGTTTTAGAAGCTTTCTTGTAGCAGCAACCTTACATGTTTAGCCCTACTACATGGTAGGACCCTAAAAAATCAAGTAGGCCACTTGGGGGCAGCAGAAACAAGTTGTGAACACAAGCAGATATGGCTAACAGTTGCTTTTTTAGTTATCTAGTAGTTACAGAATAACATTAGCATTCATACTTAGCTGTGTTTCTGGCCACCTGATGAATCTAAGTCCAATATTAACCCTCCTTTAGCTCTACCAGCTCCTGAGGGAAATATCTGGTTCCTTAGCTGGTGAACATAGTGGAACATGTTGTAGCTAGTCTCTAACTCTGTCCACTACCTGCTCAGCAGCAGAAAACAGGCACAGTGTGTTAAAGCCCCTCCCTTTATACATATCATTTAGTTAAGAAGTCTCATTAAGATTTAAATATCTTGTTCAGCATAAAACATTGTTACAAATATAAACACAAACAATACAAACAGACAAATACAACATCACACACTACAAACGAGTCAACACAATATAAAAAAACAAAAAACAGTAATGATGCATAAGTAGGTACAATTTAAAAAAATAGAGATGTATGCCACTTAACAGCAGCATACAGAGTACAATGGTGTACAAGATTTCCACATCCAATAATAAAAAGTAGAGCGCAGTGGTATACAGTATCCAACTCAGATGCATTCATAAATAGTACATCACTGAAATCCAATAAAGATAAAATCAAATCAAAATCAAATGTTTCCTTGCCTGGAAGGAAAAACAGGATTAATTCATAAAAAAGCAACTTAAAACATTGTTTCCAAGCTGAAACCTAAATTCAGTGTGTGATTTGAATGACAAGTTCTTGTCAATAATAATGACTAAATACTTATATGTTGTGACCATTTCTATATCAACCCTTTGAGCAGTTGAAATCTTAGGAAGATTAATAGAATACCATTTTTGTAATAATTATTGAAGTTCACTATTATTATTTTTTACAAACAAACTTCAAGGATTTCAGCTAAAACACATAATTTGGAGATTGGCTTGTGCTTATTAACAACTGATGGATCACCTCCTTTCAAAAGGGAAGAATATAGGCAGATTTTAATATGTTGGGAATGTTGTTGGAAAAGCAAGATTGAAAATATGAGTCAGAGGTTCTGCTATAGAGTCTACTGCTAGAGTCAGTTGCTTTAAGGCTTTATAGACCTCTATCACATCAAGAAGAGGAAATTAATAATGGTCATATGCATATATTTTGGGGGGCTGCCTGGGGCATCAAAACCACTCATTGTTCACTTTTTCCCCCATTTTCAAGGGCCTGTAATAAAAGAATAAGACGCTTGTGCCTTTCAACCATTTGGATTTTTTGTACACAGTTTTGTCCATGGTCCTACCCTATTTCATTGCCCTAGGAGTAATATGTCTGAAGATATTGAACACTAAAAATGGCTTCATGCCCAAGATGTTGTTTAGGCTGTGAAAATGACAACATTCTCAATTCCCAAAGGTCAGCCAAAATATTTCTCAGGCTTTTTTTGGGGTCTCAAATTATGGTTTGAACAAAATCTAAAATGTTAATAAATTTGATTTGACATGGAATGACCCAAACAATTTGACTATTCAGTAGTATAGTAGGAGGCACTGAAATTTGTTCTCTTACCTTCTTGAAGTCTCTGCAAAACCCTAATCAGAGGTTAATGAGGTGGACATTGTATTTACACCCCTACAACCGAGATATACGACATATTAAGGGCACTGATAATATAATTGCAGCTGCGCTTTCTTAGACCCCTAATTTCATTTGGGTTATTGCTTCTCAGTTCCGTGCTGTCCTCTGCTCATCGCTGTCCATCATCCTTATAAATTTCCGCTGTGGTACCAAGGTTGCTGGGGTGGTTAAATGGAGGGATGTTCTGGAGGATGCAGCATGGAAGGAAAATTGTATAACTTCTCGATTAACAAATTATGGATGAATATTCCAGGCTTTTTACATGTTTTAACAATGCTGAAACATGCCAACATGAGAGTGGTCATGTCATACACAATTTGTTATTTATTTTGACTGAAAAATCAACAAGTGATGAACTGAGACCATGGCCATAATGCTGATGAATGTGTGTGTGTGTGTGTGTGTGTTAATACATTTTTTACCCTAACCGTAATCAAGTGTAACCAAATCCTGGGTCTTTATTTGATAAATACAAAAACCGCTACCAGATGCTTTGCTTTCACTAGCTGTGAAGCTCAATTCATACAATATATTAGGACTATTAGCTTATACACACACACACAACCAAACATACCCACAGAAAATACCATCAAGATCCAGTGATGGAAGAGAGGAAACTCATTTCTGTCTGGTAAATACAAAATCTTGAATATGTCTTGTCAGCTGTCCAGTACCTAGCATCTGCCAACGTTGTTTACATTACTCATGTCTGTCCTCCATGACACACCAGCCTGAGTGAAATTGGGGACATAATTTACATAATGTGTCATCTCATCCCAGCACAAGACAGTCATCTGCAATCTGCATTTTATGAGATCCATTCCCGTCTCCAGCAGGCCAACTATCTGGGAGGTTCCATCACACAGATGAACACACACTACTGTACATGGAGCGTTTAGCTGAGTGGCTAAGACTACACCATGACAATGAGTTTCATTTCTTTGGTTAATCAATTGAAGCAAGCAAATATAAAGTGTGCAAAGATCATGGTCGACTTGTCCTCACATTTTTCAGCAGCCAGGACATGTTCTTGAAGTATGTATATTTATATAGCAGGAGATCAAGTTGATTTATCCTCAGAGAAAACGAGAGAAGAGAAAAAATACTTTACTCCTTAATTTGTTAATGGCTATTACGTGTGCAAGGGAAAATGGCATGTCACTCTTCATCACTTCCAACTGTATTGACCACCATTCACATGAATCAACATTTTAGACGAGCATCAACTTTATCACATTCGCTACCTGGTTTTGCAAATTCCAGCTCTTGTAACATGACTGGATATGGCATGTATTTTCTTTAGTTGCAGAGTGGTGAGCTCTCAGGGCCACTGTACTTTTAGCCACTAGTAGTGCTTTGGAATGGATACACAGTCCTGCTGACGGTGTCACACTATTCCACTAATCGCCTGTTGATAGTGGTAATGCAACAAGACATTTATCAATGATGTAAACAATGCAGGATTTAACATTTAAAACATTCAAATGGAAGGGAGGAAATGCATTCAGCATGTTTGTCAGAGCCGAAGAATGCACACATGCTGAAGTAAATATAAGTGTAGCATTAAACACTTCATTATTCGCCAGAAAATCCCACAATTGTAGTAAGAATATAGTGTCCATAGCATGTACACATTTTCTCTAAAATCCCACAATGCAATGCTTTTCCTTTGATATGTGACAGTTTTGAAACACAATACCTGTCAGTGATGGCCGCAAGTGTCTGAATTACTGTTAACTTTAGAGTTACTGTACACTTTGACTGAACGAAGACTGATTCCAGGTACACTTACAATTCCATGACTGAAATTCACAGCTTCAAGTGATAAATACATATTTTCTATGATTCTCTTATGCAAAACATCTATGTTGTCCTTCTCAAAAATTGTGCAGTTTCCACACAATGCATTTGTGTGCATTTGATCAAGGATCACAAGGATAGTTATGTCATTCCCATAGTGTTGTCTCAGTGTTAAATGGCAAACCACTTAACCACTTTATATTGCATACTGTGTTATCCTAGCCATTATATCAATTATGACTGCAAAAACATACATCTGTGAAATGAGAAAATAGATGGTCAGGGGACCATGCAGGTTGGTGAGGAGGTGGTTTATCTCATGTTGCTTTTATTGAGACTTTCTTAGCTACCTGAAAAAACAGCACCAATGGCTGAGGAACCCCAAAGTGTTGAATATTAAATGAATTAAACATATATTATGAAATAAATAATAATGTGAATGAATTGTGTTGATTGCCTGCCTGTCATCTCTAGCCACCTTCACACCTCTGCTGGGGACTCTTCTCTCCTCCCCTCAATGGAAAACATCCAGAACATGGATGAATCAACAACGATAAGAGGAGGGGTACAGAGAGCTTCATCACATGGATTAACAACAAACAACTCAATATCAGCTGGACTACCAGAGGAAGAGAAGGTCCCCTGTCCTGGTTATCATCCAAGGAAAGAAAGTGGAGAGGGTGGACTTACACAAGTACCTTGTGGTCCAAATCAATGAAAAACTGGTCTTTTCTCACAACACTGACACCCTCATCAGGAAGGGACAGAGCAGAGTGTTGCTGAGGAGACTCAGAAGATCTCCATGAGCTTGTTGCAAGCACAGAAGGATCTACCAGTCTGCAGTAGCCAGTGCTCTGCTGTTTGCTGTGGTGTCCTGGGGTGGTGGCATCAAGACTGGCGAGGCCTGAAGACAAGCTGGCAAGGAAAGCCAGCTCTGTGATCGGACTGGACAGTGTGTAGGCAGTGACAGAGAAGAGGATGAATGATAAGATCAAAGTAATCCTGGATCCTCTCACCCCCTCACCTTCTCCACGACGAGCTGCAGCAGATTGGCAGCTCATTCAGTCACCGGATCATCCCACCCAGATGTAAAACGGAACGCTTCAGGCGCTCATTTGTGCCCACTGCCATCAGACAGCAGTGGAGACCTCACTGAGTCATCCTTGCTTTGCCCTCCTCCCCAAATCACACACAATGTGTGTGGGGGCTCTTCACTGTCTCTCTGTTGGAGAGATGTTGAATAACTTCTTAAAATGTATATTTATTTATTTTGTTTCACTATACTCATAATATAACATTATATTTGATGTTATTTTGTATTGTTCTGTTATACAGGCATGGCTGTTCCCTGTGGAGATGGGCTGTGGTGGCGAAAGTAACAAGAAACAAGCAGCTTGCAGGATAGAGCAGAACCAGCCTCTGACTGGATATGGAGAGAGGAGGGAAGGTAGAAGCCAGGACCAGATGGGCAGTGACTTGGCCACAACTGCCAGCTCACCAACTGGAGTGTCGTGGTTAAGGGTTGAAGCGCCCAGTGAAGGTTGGGGACGACCTTATGCCACAGTTCATGCAATAACCGAAGAATGCCCCCCAATCTGGTAGCAGTTGTTGAACTTGCTTGGTTAAAAGGCAGCAGGCATGGGATTGGCTGAAAGGTTTATATAAAATAAAATAATAATGAAATAAAAATGCCATTATAAAAAATGATCCCGTAACATTATGCAAATAGGGATGATTAAATACAATTTTAAAATAATGAGTTGACTTTGAATGATTTCTTAAATTATATTACAAATCAAAGTTTAATTTGTTTTTATACTATTAATTCTTATTACTATTTCTTTTTTAATTACATATTTATTGGTAGTGAACGCTTTAGGGCTCCACACATGGTAGCCGATATGATGAGATGAGTCAATGAATTCTGAATCAATGAGTAAGTATTCCAGACCACCGAGTGACCCCAGGGCACACCCAGGACACGCTGCAGGGATTACATCTCCCAAGTGGTCTGGGAGTGCTCCAGAAGAAGCTTGAAAAAACATTTGGGTGGCTCTCTTGGTGCTGTTGCCACTTTGTTTAAGATCTGAATGGAATGGATGGATGTATCACGACAAACACTTGGCTTTAGAATGCACGTAGTTGATTGGCTCACTTCTAAATGCACAGCTAACTCAGGTTAACATGTTTTTTTTTCCTGACTAAACCCACATTGTTTATTAAAAAAGGGATAATGCAATCGACAATAAAAATGGATGATTCTGTCTGGAGGATGTACAGTTAACAGCATTCAGTGGGAAATGTCTCTCCAGGCTCTGCTGTGTTGTTCTCTGTTTGACATTCTGACATTGTGCACTGCAGTTTTCAACAGAAACCTTGGAGCGCCCAGGGCAGCGCCCCAAAACACAAGACACATTGCTTTAAGGAGTCATGGCTGCCACCAACCAAGCATTCCAAATAACAGAAGAAGACAGATCCCATGTCAACACAGCCATATGCCTCTAAAGCAGCTGATTATCAGCTGATTCATACTGTAAAGCTGTCCACTGTTTTATGACATTTCCTGATGCAGTTGTAATTATGGCTTGTTTACGATGAACATATGGTGACATACCATGTGTTAATAATGAATATTACAAGCTTCTACATGATCTCTGCATCTGGTTGCACAGTTGGGTCTTCTAGAAGAGGAAATAATAAGTAGTTTGACGCTGATCACAGATTAAATGTTATCTATGTGCAGAGTGTGTACTGTACAAATATTTATATTTAAATAAGTCACGGACTGCGGGGGGGTATATGCAAATTTCATTACTGTGGGTAAATAAATTTAATTTGTATCTTTCCCAAAAATGTTTTGCCCTGAATAACACCTGTCAGGTGTTAGTTTGCCTACCGGTCAGGCAGCGAGTCTTATCAACATGACAGGCTGCTCAGGCTGAGTCGGGTCTGGACTTGATTTGGAGATAATTGTGGGTAACAGATCAGTTTTGGAGCTGAGCTTTGTATAACTGGAGGACTCTGTACAGAAGATGTAAAACGCCTTCCTAATTTGCAAATGTTTAACATATTTTTAATAAAAAAACATGCATTGCTGCATATATGTGAAAGATTTTAAATTATGATAATATTTTGTAATTTGCTCTTATTATTCAATAAAGACATTCTCTCCAGTTCTGATATGACTAAGCTAACCTCTTTTTGAGACGCAATCGTCACACTAAACTATGCCTGTAGCTGCCACGAGTTCTTCACTGAATGATGATGCCACACTGCATCAGTCGTACTGCCATATGGCCACAAGTGCATAACTTGAAACTTGGTAATATGGATTCTCGAGCGATTGCATAATCTCGTGAATCCAGTTGCGAATCCAGTCACCTCGCAAGGTAAGCATAGACCTGCCAACACTAAAAACAAAACACTTTGTTTTTCTGTAGTGTATTTGTTACACTAACATACATGTACTGCCACATTTTGGAGCCTTTCAGTAAATAGGGGCCCCTTTAAACATTAGCATTGTCAATAAGGAGGGATTTCACCATTAACCAAACCTCCCTCGTCTGTCCAGATGAGTCCATTCATGACTCCATCTCTGCAGTTTCCACACTACTAGTTACGCAGAAACAAATAAAGTGCATCCCCAGTGCTTCCAACAAAGTGATGATTACGTTGTGGCTTTGACATTTGAGGCAGCCCCTTGCCAAGTCGGCCCAAAACTCATTGCTCACCCTGTTCATTACCTCCCATAATGACCCTATTCAGAGACAGCGGGGCCCAGCCTCGGCCCAGGGACCCAGCAATAATCACCTGCATTAATTAGATGACCCCCAGAGACGGGCGCTGCTGCATTGGTGGGCACAATGACAGGCTCTCTGCTTATTGTTTATGGCTGGCTGTAAAGTGTCCAGCAGAGGGAGAGATGGGGGAGATCAGGGAGGGGAGGTGAGGAAATGGGTGGTGGTGGTCGGCTGGGGGCCAATCAGGCCAGAGTGAACGGCAATGATGTAGAAACATCTTTTCTCTCTTGCAGTGCAGTCCATTTTGCTCTTCAAATACAATTCTTACATTTTGTTGGGGAAAAATGTAATTACAGCATGGCAAATTTAGGTTCTCACTATGTGATTTGATTACTGACTCAACGCATACTAAATGTGGAGCTTGATATTCATGATCTGCATTGAATAAACTTGCAATCTTGTGACCCCAAATTAATTATTACTGTCATCACATCTGCAGTTCCCCTCAGCTCTGCAGAGCGTTTTAGTGTCTTTCAGCTCATTGTTATGGTTTTAGGGGCTTCACACCCTACCCCTCTTATCAAACTGGATTTTCAGGGGAAAACATAAAGCTAGAAACAACTCCGAGTGAATGCTGATGTTGCTAATCGTGTTGCCAGTTTGTGAATAGGCACATATTTGCTAACATCTTTGCCATTCCAAGGTTATGAGGGGATGCATCAGTATTGTGTGTTTCACTGCTCCCAATTGGCCAAAAAATCTATTGATATGATTAAGTCAAATCAGTAGAGTCATCACACCCTTCTAATCTGTGTTTTTGAAATGGACTTTATTTCATCCTCAGACACCTTTTAATATTCTTTTCTACTGACCTTCTTAAAACCCAGTATGTAGTGAAGCGTCATCTTTTCTTCATCACAAATCAGGCTTTTGATAGAGAGGAAAACATACAAGCGCCCATAATGTATCAATGCAGAAGTGTTTCTCTGCTCTTAAGTTATTGCTCCAGCGTGTGCACTGAGTAATCAGGTAGAGAAAAGAACACGAAAAATAAATCATACTCTTCTTTCTAGCCTATATTGTGAAATGGAAAATGACAAATAAGCCTAAGAAAGTCTTAACACAGCCAGTGTCAATGAGCATCAGCTACAGGAAACAACCATTCCAGATCTGAATATTGCATGTTTTGGAAGGTGGTCGCTATCACAGAACTCATTGATGTGACACAGGTCAGCAGCCAATTATTTAAAACACGTCCACGTTTTGAATAGTACTACCATAGTTACACCACAGGATGATACCAGGCAGAAATAAAAGCAGGCAGATATACTATATGTCAATATGATGGATTAGTTGCAAAGCATACTGAAATATGCTGTCTGCAGCTGTCTGAAATGTAGGAAAAATACACTCCTTAGATTCCAAAATCTAAAGTAAAAATAGTGTCCAAATAATCTAATTTTAAATTTTCTTTCAAGGAAAGAAGGCAGATAGGGGGGTGGGGGGTTGTGGGGGTTAGCGCTATGGGACTCCCGTAAAAATAATACTGAACTGATATAGAAAAAACACATTCTGTATAAATCAGATAATTTCTGTTTCAGGCCCTGTGATTTGAATTTGGAACCATCTCTAAAATGTAACACATCCTTGAAGAAAGGAATATGAGAGCATAGAAAATGGTAATCTGTCATTGACCAGTTTTAGTTGAGAAAAGTGCCTGAGGAGAAAAGGATCCAGGATTTGTAAAACATCCATAACGCTTTTGTTTTTTAACACACCCTTAAGCAAAGACTGCCAAAGTGTTTATACAGTTTAGGATTAAATGCGACATTGCATACAAGAAATATGCACATAGAACTGAATGCTTCCCGAATTGGGCTGCTTTAGACGGCTTTCCCTTTGAAAACATTTGAGGATGCATGTGCAGAACTCATAGCCAAAACGTCATTAGGTACACTCACACACCAATAGCAGCAAGCTGCCATGCAGGCTGCATTTGAGGTTGAGTGTTTTGCCCAAGGACACTTCGACATGTGGACAGGAGGAGCCAGGGATCGGACCCCATGTAACATCCTAGCATTTCCAATTTATTTTAATTTAATTTAATTCTTTTTTTTTTTGACACAGGTCACATGTAAAATTCATCATGGAACTCCAGCGAGAGTACAAGCAAAGCTTCACTCACATTTGTCAGCCACAGTGGATCATGAATAGAAAGTCTACACATCTGTTAATGAGTTTTTTCCCACCAGTGAAATTATAAATATATAACAAAGTAATTCATTTTCCATCCAGTCTGCCACCTCATCTCACCATGTCCCACACTGAAACTCTAAACACACGTCACACTGATCACCAACGCATTGATCAGAGAGCCAGACAAAACACAGCACACAGTAACAGTGTGAGCTGGCAGACCTTTAAACAAGCATTTTTCTTCACCACTTTCTGTGCAAACAATCCAACCAGTGCTCTGACCACACCGCTATACACTCAGTTTTCACTCTAAGCTAAAAGGGGGGTTTCCTTCATGAAATAATGAACATTTTTCACCTATTACTTTTGTGATTCGTGAAGATGACGTTGCTTGGCAACCTATCTATGGTAGGCAGTTACCTCTTTTGTATTGCAGAAATTCAGTTACAGCTTAAACAAACAGTATGCAGTGAATGTCAAAACAGTCTTTCAGATCTCATGATTTATTGCCTGAGGCCCAATATGAAAACCCATTTAAACAGAGTCTCGCTTATAACATGCAAAACATAGGAACCAAATCATCAAGTTCAAAGGCATGGCCATTGCTTTGTAAAAGGATGGGAAACAAAACGCCTTCCTTGTGTGCACACCTCATGTAATTATGTTTTGCTTTTGTGTTCGTATTTAAATCATGCCTGCATTCACAAGGTATTTACTCCTTCATGCAACATTACAAGTGCTTCATTTACTTCTCATTAGTGATCATCAGAGTGAAACACACAGGGATTCACAGAGCACAGAGGATTCACAAACACACACACACACACACACCTGCTACGCCAACGTCCCCATAATTCACTACTTGTGCTATCCATCAGTGCATTATCATGATAGGTGGCCAAGACTCATTGAAACATTAATATGAAGCTGTGGTCTTGCGAAGCACTCGATGACATTTGGTGGTGCGTCCCAACATAATTGGATGTACTCAGGATTCCCTCTTCAAAGGCTAATAAAGCACAGAACAGATTTTTGACACATTTTATGATTACATTAAGTGGGAAAAAATGCTTTATGGCTGCACCTCAGCACAGACTAAAGCCATTAATTGTTCAAGGTTTCACCTTGCAGAAATGAAGCAGCGCAGGGTTTAATGGGCCCAGATCTGCAAATGTTACAGCAGCATAAAATTGGAACGTAATTATTTTGGCCCAATTAAAATGTGATGGAATTATTCTGTTGAAATTAGGCGGTGATACTTGAGAGCCTGGAGATGTGTACAGCTCTATTCAGAACTACCTTTATTTAGGGCTGAGGATTAAAAAATATGGCTGATCTAAAACCACAGCTCAACCCGAGACTTTAGTGTCCACCAGTCATTTATTTAAGACACAGGGAAAATGTCAAATAAACATTTTATTTCTTGTCTTTTTCACATACTTACTGTTAATACAAAGAAAAGTATACAATAACATGGCATTTGCATTTATTTGTCAAAAGAGAATAAAACATGTACTTGTACTGCACCTTTCATAGAAAACATCCAGTTCAAGGAGTGTGCACTGAATTAAAAAGGAAACAAAACCATTTAGATGGTAGAATTGAAAATGTGTGTGTGTGTGTGTGTGTGTGTGTGTGTGGTGGTGGGGGGGTATTCAAAGGCTTGAACAGCTTTGTCAGGCAGTCAGAAACTGATCAAGAACACGCAGGGTCAAGGATGTGAAGCACCCTGCACTCCCACGATGTTCCCCAGCAGCAGTTTGAAAGCACTGAATCTGGAAAAAAAGAATCATCATCTTACACTGGATTAAATACCAAAGTCCCTGAATACAAGTATATTTATGTGTCTGTCTGTTGAAACAATTTGCTGATCACGAAGTGCTGAAACACAGATCCACTCAACTGAATCCATTCTTGCCGAACAGCCAATATGCACAGTTGTGTGTGTGGATGTGTGTGCACGCATACACACTGCAAACTGTTTGCTCCATTGAATGTGTGTTTGCTTATAAAACAAGGCCAAAAAAGGACAGCATCATTTGAGTTTTCTCTGATTTTAAACAGATATTTGAAATTATTTTGTATTTATATAGATCTGAGACTTAGCTTATGATAGCTGATAACTGTCCCAATATATGGGACTTTCTGACCAATGATCACCAACACCTGAACTGAACAACACAAAAACTGTAATGAAGCCAGTAGAATTGACAAAGTTTCAAATACAATTTTTTGCTTTCCTTGGGGTCTTCATCTGTCATTATGACAGTATTGTTTCTTAATTTATTCAGTTCATGCCCTGTGAATTGAAAGCAAATTATTTTTTTTTTAAATCAAGTAAAATAGAATCCAAATAATCACTAAAAACTGCTAAATTCTAGTCAAAAATATACCTAAAATTGTTAGGATTCTGGTATGTATGTAGGTGTGTCGTGTTCCTGTGTGTTTCTCTTCCCTCCTCATGCCTGAGCCTCATTCCATGCACCTGCCTTCTGACCTGATCACTCCCACCTGTTCCTCATCAACCTCATCTACCCGCTGCATATATATGCTCTTCAGACGATCGTCGCCAGATCATTGCCTCGTTGCCAGATCATTGCCAGTGTTTGCTCCGGATCCGTCTTCCAGTCTGTCTGCCCATCCATTCCCTCCTGTGGACGTAAGATCCCTCTCGTCCACTCACTCCACTCACCTGGGAACAGCCTTCCCACCGGTCATCCCTGTGTCCACCTTCCTCCACTTGGTACCTGTCCCTCCCGGTTCCGATCCTCCTTCCCCTTCGTTTTGGTGTGTTTAATAAACCCTGTTTTCTCCACTCTGCTGTGCCTCTGTATGTGCTTGGGTCCACACTAGCGATCACAACAAAAATACAGCTAACATAAAGTCAAAATAAGATAATCACAAAAAGGCATATCCCTGCCTTTTAGGAATCTCCTGTACATCATCAACTAAATGCTTGCTGAACATATCAAGCTAATACAAACACACAGGAGAAATGAACTCCCATTTTTATCATGTAGAATGTTTTCTTTCCATGTGCATCAGCGGTCTTAAACCTGATCATAACAAGAAGACGTTTCACTGCCCCAAAAGTCCATTCTAAACTGGGAAACAGGTTGTTTGAGTACGCAGCTTCCTCGGCTTGGAATCAGCAGCAAAGTCACCTGAATCTTTAGGAGCTGCTCTCATTGGACGCATTTAAAGTGATTCGACGTGACTTGGACGAGTGACTTCTGACTGTAGATGTTTTGAATGTTTAGGAATGATGTTTAGATATTTTATGATTCTGTAATTTTTTCTTGATTAATGTCTGCGGCCGTGTTATTTGTGCTGCTGCCTGTCTTGGCCAAGACACTCTGGAAAAAGAGATTTTCAATACTGCCAGGGAGTGGGGACAAGGCCAGGTTCAAAGAGTCGAAGTACAGGTTTAGCAAGGCGGTGAAAGAAGCTAAACGACTGTACTCTGAGAAACTCCAACACCAGTTCTCAGCTAACGACTCTGCTTCTGTCTGGAGGGGGCTCCGGCAGATCACCAGCTACAAACCCAAAGCCTCCCACTCCACTAACGACTTGCGCCTGACCAACGACCTGAATGAGTTTTACTGTCGCTTTCAAGGTCAATGGGACAGTCCTGACACCATCCCCCGTGACACTATCCTCCACCTCCATCCTACCATCTCCACCTCCCCCACCACAGCAGGGGCCGGGGTCTTCCCACAACTGCCAACCCTAGAGGCCCCCTCCTCCTCCACCACAGTGATGACTCTCTCCATCCTGGAGAGCGATGTCAACAGACTGTTCAAGAGGCAGAACCCTCACAAAGCAGCCGGACCAGACTCTGTCTCTCCCTCCACCCTGAAACACTGTGCTGATCAGCTGTCTCCGGTGTTCACTGACATCTTCAATTCAATTCAATTTTATTTATATAGCGCCATATCATAACAAAGTTATCTCAGGGCACTCAATCACATGGAGCCGGTCGAGACCAACTTCCACACACACAAAGACCCAACG
>JAVQJL010039703.1:0-13125 GCA_036024295.1 Nannoperca obscura
ACACACACACACGCACACACACACACACAGCAGCAGCAGCAGCAGCAGCAGCAGATGGGAAAACTGAAAAAGAATCTATTGCGATTACACCGAGCGTGCACGTAAACACACACACACACACACACACACATACACAAAATGCAAGCACTTTCCACTAAGCAGCCGCAGCCTCACTTTTCCAAAAGCCAAAAAGCTTAATTTGTAGGTCATTGATTAGGCCTATAAACGTTTAAAACAATCCATTGGGTGTCTGTGAACGCGCACGTGCGATTTGGGCCTCATTGCGCGCCCTAATTGACTCGTAAGTACCTCGGGGACAAATTAATACAGAGGTCTATCAGTTAATTAGAGAAACCTCAGTCAAGTCATGCGACCCAAACACAAACACATGCTCTCGACTCTGTCCTGAAACGAAGGCCTATAGTTTTACCGAAGTGAGAGACAAAGCCCACTTCCCTGACTAAATAATGCACGACTTCAGCTTTGCTTGACACTCGAATTCAGTTGATCTCAGACCCCCCCCCCCCCCAAGAACACGTGCACACGTACACTTTTCACTCCCTCTCTGTTTACACCAAGGGCAACACCAAAAAGCCCGATCGGTTGCATCCACACCAAAATAAACACATTCCTAACGATTTCTGGGCGAAGGATCCGCTTACGCGCACAGTCCAGCGGTCGATATTTTGAGGTAAAATGACATGAGCACTTGTTTCACACAAGCCCAAAATCAGTGTAGATACAGAAAAGGGATGCGTATCGATATCCGGCGGGCTCGTGTGGTGCGCGAGCATCGGCTTGGTGAAGCGCTGTTCAACTTTAGCGACTCCACGTATTGTTTGCAGCACTGTAAACATTTGGCTTTTTATCATCCGGGAGACCTCTCCTCCAGGCATACGTCTCTCATTAGGAGGTCATATCTAGAAGAAACCATGGTGGTCAGTTCATCAAACCCTAAGGCAGGTGTAATTTCTGGAGACGTGATGTTATGGTGTTATTTTGATTAAAGACTCAGCCCAGAGGGAACATTTGTCCTGAATGCTACTCCGGTGTGATTTTACACTGTGATTACATTAAAATGGAATTTTATTTTTTCTCTCTCTCTCTGTTATAATAAAAACAACAAAATCAGTTTTGGCTCCCAACCCACTTGACCCATTGCTCAGTAAGGTGGCGTTCAGGGCTAATGATCCCGTCTGAGCGTTTGTTTTTCTCAGCATCACATTCAGAGGATGAAAGCAACAAAAAAAAAAGAGAGGGGGCTTTACCGAGGCTTCGCTCACCTGCGAGCCTGAGCGCACTCATGCGTTGGAACTCAGGCTCCTGCAGCCACTTCCACATGCGGCGGAAGGTCTCTCTACCGGACTTGAGCTTGGACCAGGGTTTGGGGTTTCTCAGCAGGTCGGACAGGGTCCCCTGGGACCTGCACAGGACCCGCTGGGCAAAGATGGCCTGAGGGATGCTGTAGCGCTTCAGCTCCGTGGTGATCCTCTGCGCCACCTCTTTGGTATTCACCTCCTCCATCTGGCCCCCAGAAACACCACCGCCCACTCCACCGCCGCCCCCTTGCTGCCCGGGGCCGGAGGCCTGCTCCCGGCTGTTCCCCAGCCCCTGGCCGTGCCCCTGCGCGCCAAGGTGGGCATGCGGGTGGTGGTGGAGGCCGTTGATTTGTACCATGCCCGCCGAGGAGCTCATGTGCTGCTCCGTGTGTCTGCCGAGCATGGCCGGGTGGTGAGCCTCAAACCCGCTGGGGGTGAGCATCTTCTCACCAGGCATGGCGGCACCGGGATGAGCGTAGGGAGGGATGCCGGCCTGGGTCGTGTGTATGCTGGCCAGACCGGAACCAGACAACGGGGAGAGGCTCTGGCCCATGCAGGGATCCTTGTGATGATATGCGGGATACAGACTGTTCATAGGCGCCAGACTCCGGTCCTCTCGCATCAGCGTGAAGCTGCCGGTGACATTTCCGGGGATCCTCTGGTGGGGATGAGGGTGAGGATGATGGGGATGGTGGTGGTGGTGGTGGTGGTGATGATGGGGAGGAAACTTGTCGGACACGGTGGAGATGGGGGGTAAGGGCTGCAGGGGGGTTAGGGTGGTGTAAGTGCTGCTCGCACTCATGCCAGGGGGGGCTTCACACATGCTGATGGCCGGATGCAGGTGTCCGGGGTGGCCCGGGTGATAGTCTCCGCTGTCCAGCAGGGTCGCCATGCCCATAGCGCGGTGGCTCAAACCCCTGGGGCTGGGACGGGAATGTGGACTGTGGCCACTCAGCAGCTCTCCGTGACCGGCCACCGACTCATGGCTCACTCCGTGCAGGTCGCCAATATTCTCCATCGACAGCTGTGCGTTCATGATCCGGGCAGCGCTGTGGACAAACCATCTATCTGACCTACCGCAGTTAGCTGATGCCCAGAAGTCTTCACGTCCAGTAAAGTTCAATTTTCTTGTGTTGCTTTTTTTTTTCTCCTTCTCGCAGCAGCCTCCTCTGCTATTGCCTCCGTTCTCTCCTTATATTCACCTATTAGATTTGTCTCCTACCTCTGACGCTGTCTCGCAGAATGGAAACTCCTTTTCCGAATCCTTTAATTTTCTTGATATTTTTGTAGTTTTTTTGTAGTTTTTTTTGTTTGTTTTTTGTAATTTTCTGATTCTCTTTATGATTCAAGCCCCCCCACCGCCAACCAGCTGTCCTTGCGCTCCGGTCGGGTGCCGCGCCATCTCTCTAGTTGTGTGTCTCCCAGCCCCTCTTCCACCGCAGCGCGGATCGCTGTTTGCACATGCGCATTGTGAACCCCCATCTCCTCCCATACTCTCTCTCTCTTTCTCTCTCTCTCAAACACGCGCGCGCGCACACACCGCCCCGCTGCTCTGACGTCGGCTACCTTATTAAGGAAGGGAGGTATCAAACCAACTGCTAAAAGCTATTCTCCCCGACAAACCATAATCAGCAGCTTTTAGCCTTTACCGAAATGTTCAAATTGCAAATAGACGGATCTCTAATAAAATAGACCCCGTGGTAATTGACTGGATGCAGCGCCCAATGTTTGATTGCCCATTGTTATTTAGAAAAAGTTAAATTCATTAAAGCTATAATGAGGCTTTATCTTCAGTCCTCCTTAAATTATTAAGTGCAAATCAAGTCAACTTCCGGGTTCATTTGGAGTTGATTTTTAACAAGTGAGGTCTGGGATTCGAAACCTCAAAAAAAACCTCCGGAGAAAACGCACTTAATTCATTCTCAAGAAAAACAGAAAAAGACGCCTCAGAATTTAATTAGCCGCTAAAGGGCTAGCCACTAAAGTGATATGCTATGCATTCATGCACACCACATAGATCCATTCTTTCATTATTAGGCTACTTCAGCAGCAGTATGCACCCCCCCCCCCCACACACACACACCACCACCACCACCACCACCACCCCCTGCCAAATATGTGGCGGTTTAACCAAACGAAGAGGACTGCAGTACCTTCTCTTTTGATTGAAAAAGATGAGCAGATGTGTCTATTGTTCAACCATTAGACTTAACGAACCAAGCCCAGCAGTTTGTGTGTGTGTGTGTGTGTGTGTGTGTGTGTGTGCTTGTCCTATTTGGAGATGGACACATGCACATGTAATCCTTAAGTGTGAGAATAATTTAGGTACAAACACGGTGACATCAACAATAAAAACGCCAACATGTCATTTATTCAAACAAGAGATCGTTTATTTTATTTTTTGTCGACAGAAACTTCCAAAAAAAACCCCCACAACTAATGCGCTCTCACGCTCACAAACGCAATCAAATCCAAGGCCAAGGGGGAAACGACATGCTTACACACAACATGACTGCTATCCCTGTGTTGTTGTAGTGCATAATGCTGCACGAGAGTCAACCTCCCCAAACCTGCACCCCGATGAAAGGCGGCCCCTGCTCACACGTCAGGGGCCGTTTAGCCTAATAAAGCAGTAGCGCAGGGCATCCTCAGCCGGGCCGAGGTGACAGCTTGCAGCGGTCAGTGTCCTGCTGGACCCCCCGTTGAATGAGGGACATGTCAAAGGTGACGCTTCAAGACTCCCAAAGCCAACATCTGCGGGGAGACAGATTAACCTTTCAGACTTTTCCCTGTCCTGGACCTGCTAGGGGCCCCGCATCTGTCAGGGTCCCCACAATAGACCCAGCGCTCGGTTGAACGAGTTAAATAAAAGAAAAGAAGAAAAAAGAGAGAAGAAGTTAAACTGTCTCTGATGTGAAGTCAATGTCAACGGCGTGTGTGTGACGTGTGTCGAGACAAAAGGACACTAATTCCTCGAAGTGTGGCTGTCCAACCGTGTAGTCCTGTGGACATAATGGACTTTAGAGGCAGGCAAATACAGGGCTGACAACAAAGACACTGAATACACATGCATGTCCATTTGTAAATAAGACTCCATGTTGCTCCATGTTGAGGTTCCTTCACTTTAATTTCATTAGAATTGAATCCAACATTTTTTTGTTGAGTTTTACCTTGTTCTATACAATTCACGGACACAAACGAGATGAAGAAAGGCAGAGAGAGAGTACGAAAGGCCACGGTTTGGCCTTACATGGCAGCAAACCTCATCTACACATTCTCATGCGGATCGATAAGCTCCTGGCTTGTCTGCACGACCCGAGCTGTGTGTTTATGTGTGTGGGCTCTCTGTGGCCATTGTGCCGAGATAGGCCTGGCCCTCCGAGCCGGTGACATTTGCTTTGCAGAGAATATAAGGGACACGGTTTTCTGAGCGCTTCTGAAAGAGGATACATATCAAGCGGGATTGAATTAGTACAAAGGAAACAGAGGCGCAGACCAACAAGTAGTTCCTCGCAAATCCATACGTGCGCGGATGTGGATATGCAGACGAGTTTGGAAATTAGATTATTTTGTTTTCCCACTATAGTCCAGCTTTTTTATATATACACATAAACACCCCTCTGTGCCAGTGCTAAGTGAGGCCAGGCCATGCGCACCTGAAGGCACCGTGTCAATTACTTACAGATTTCACAGTGATTATTAATCAGGGGCACCGTACCCGTGAAGCCCACAGCAGCATATCCGAGCAGAAACAATATAATGCCTCACAGAGAGGACCGTGGATCAATATTTCGGCAGCTCTGCAAAGTGACACAGCGTTGCAAGCGTTATAGATGTTCAAAATGACAATTACAGCTTGTTTAGGAATAAGCCCCTGCTAAATGGCATCTGGTGAAATTAAACTTTTATAAATGAGGCTACTTGAGTTTGGCCTATATGGTCATTTATGGCGGATGGACCCATTTGATATAAGGGCGCATACATGGTTGAAACTGAATTAGCCTTTTGGAAATAAATCACATTGCTCTTGTTTTATCCTTTTGAACCCATAAACGAATTTATTGGTTCACCTTTTAAGTCTCGAGTTCCATAAATATTGTTGCTCTGCAAATCTAATTCATGACTCCCCCCCCCCCCCCAAAAAAAAAAAATCAAGAATGTCAGTCTTACGGATATTTTAAACGTTAAAATATTTGAGAAGATATGAAATTATTCTTTTCCGAGCTCTTTCTTAGAGATGTGCATTGCAGTGTTTGTGGCTGGCCTTTACAGCATATTTGAAGTATAGGCCTTGAAAACACACCACACCGCGCCGATCAATACTGAATAAAATTATAATTCCTGGAGGAACTCAGGCTAAGGCCTTTGATTTGTTAGAATAAACCAACCTAAAAATATAATATTTTTTTACATATAGACTACCTTATCTGTGACATTTTACAAATTGTCTTACAAATTCTTTTTTATTTAGAGAAAGCGATTATTTAAATTAGCAACCGAATTATTTATTAAAGGAAAACACTCGAGCGTACTTATACACATTTAAATAGTACTAAAGCTGTACATATGACGTTGTTATAATGTGTTTTACCTTATTCTGGGGCTGAAAAGGCAAGTCAAAAAATAAGCAACGTGAATAAGAAAAAACACCCTTTCGACCCCACTGACAACCAGTTAGCAGCCAAGCCAAGATTACATTATGTGTACGAGCCAAAGAGAGTTTTAAAGTCCCGTATTAGAGCTTTTAAGTCTCAAAGCCTGTGAATGAGACTAAGACCAAACAGGGACGAGCACACCTCTGAGCTCATAATAAAACGACTTGAATCTTCTCCCCATTGATTAAGGAATTTACTTTTATTTTAAATGTTTCCCTAATTAATAAAAATGCCATCATGGCCGAGCGGCAGATGCCGGACCTGCTGCCTTGCTCAGGGGTAAATCAACTGCCTCTTTCCACGCGTTATTCCGCGTCACTTGCTCTGATTCGTGCACTCATGTGAAATTAAGGCGGCATCACTTTACATTAAGGTGTCCATATGCCGCCCAATTACTCCCTGTAACTTTGGTGAGACTCCAATTATGACAACAAACCCGTGTCAACGATAGCCAAACCAGCCCCACCGTCCTGCTCCAAATGTGCGCTTCAAATCCAAATAACTTCTTACTCAAACACGGCGTGGCTTCATGGACATCAATAATCAGTTTGGGGGGAAATTGAAAAAAACTTTCCACATTTCTGGCGAGGCTGCTAAAAATTGAGATTAATGCTACTTTTGGCGCCCTAATTTCTTTTTAAATATATATTTTTAGCGTTTTAGCTAAAATAATTGCTCATACTTTAAGATGACTGTTATAGTAACTTGCCTATGAAATATTTCTGACATTTTGGGATTTTAGAAGGATTACTGGGATGACTACAATCATATGGTAACTGACGACAGCTATTTCTTTTAATATAAACCAGGCTCCCTCCCTGTATGATTACTTCCTCCTTTAGACAGGACTGTCCTCTCGAATGTTTCTCGAATATATATACATATATATAAATATAAATATATATTTTTAACATTGTGTCAAATTAGATGTACATTTTCCCATCAGATAACAACAAGAGGGTGGGGCTGGTTTCTCATAAGAGACATGACAACATGCTTTCCGGCATATTTAAGACACTTTGTCTTTGCATCTAAATGAACCACCACATGTTCATCACCTCTCAAAAACAACCTGTACTGTTTCAGCTAAATGCATTTACGTTGAGTTTATTTGTATTTGACAAAAGAGCCAAATCTGTGTGTAAAAGTGTGTGTTTGTGTGTTTGTGGGCGCATTATTGACAGCTACAGATGATCATGTGCTTCCTTAACCAGCTATTATCAGCAATAGTTCACGTTGATGCTTATGTCTTAGATTAAAAGCAACTGTAAGTAAACTAAGCTCGCATTTCAAATGCCACAACATCTCTGCAGATACACAGAGCTCAAATGTGCAGAAAATAAATCGGCAATTCGTCATAATATTGCCCACTGCGGGCTTAGCACTGCAATATTATAACTGCATTTAATAAAGCTTAAATCTTTAATTAAGAAAACTTTCCTCCAGACAACCTGTTTTGCCAGAAACTGACGCCAGTATGCAAATATCACAGGCTGAAATGTGTCGCAGCTACTGTAAGTTAGTGTGCAGATGCATCATCGTGCAGAGAAACAGTCTGATGCTGTGCGTCACACTTGGACGGCGCTCTTTTGTCCACGTCTCTTCTCAACAGGGTGCCAGGGTGCAAAATGTCTACATTTAAACTCCTCTTCTTCGTCCGCGCCACACATTAATCACACGCACACACGCACGCACGCACGAACTACGCACACACTCACACTGTAGTCCCCGACTTTCCCGCAGGATCCTATTCGGTCATGCATCTTTAACAGCCTCCCAGCTCACTCCCATACAGCAGCGCGCGCAACGACAGAGCTTTATCATCAGTGCACATAAACTCTTTAACTTCAAACATACATAGTTGCAAAAAAACAAACAGAGGATGCACTCGCATTGGCGCGTCTCCTCCGTGTGTGTTTTTTCCCGTCCCACCCTCTCCCTCGTCCTCCTCCTCCGGCTCCTCCAGCTTCCAGCTTTTCTCCAGAGCTGCCAGAGTCCCAAAATCCTGACCGAGGTAAACATCCGTAGCCCGCTGCATGCGTCTCCGTTTCCAATCGCAAATTATCCGTCCCGTAAAAAGCCTCTCTTTTTCTGGTCCGTTGTCGCGCTGCTCTCCGTGCTTTTCTCGATGCAGGCGCATTTGAATAGCTGGTCCGTGTTGTTATGGATCCGTGCGCACTGAAAGAGAATCAGTATGCAAATTGTTTCAGTATCAATCGAAAGGTTCGATCCGCCTGAGCGTCAGCCCCTTTGGCACGAGAGGCTCCTTTGCTGCATAAATGTTTATAATGATCCCATATATTAACACACAGACACACACACACACACAGGGAAAAACCTATTATTAGATGTAACTAAAATGTTCTTTTTACAGAATAAATAAAATGTAAATGCAGGGGGATGTAGATGGTGGCTCAATGACTCAGACTTCAGACTTTGCTTACATACATTTTTATTAGTGAAATAAACCCACACACACACTAATAGGGTATATCACATAAGTAGCACTAAACAATTTATATGCTACAATTAATATTTAATCTTTAATTGATCTGTTCTTTCTGTAATCACTGGAGGTTATGTAGCTCTGCTTTTGTGAAAGTATTACACGTCTGAATTTTGCTCAAAGCTGAAGACTGAAATCATATTGTTTATTTTAACATTGCACCACAAGACAAGTGTCACCACTTGTACTAATGTCAAATAACCACTGTTTTATGACTTATAGCATTCATATGATTTGATTCACAGGGTGTCACGTTTTCAGCCATGGTTCTTCTGTCTGTTTGTCATATTTTGATAATTTTACTAAAATCTAATCTAGAAGAGAGTAACAGTGCTGATAAACACATTACAGAAAACTAGCACCTGGGTAATGATGGATAGAGAGAGGAAATGAATGAGGGTAAAGATGAAATAAGTGGTGGGGTGAAATATGTGAGAGCAGTAGTACAGGGGAGGAGTGTAGGAGGAGGAAAAGGATTAATGGCGGAGCACACAGAAAGTGGAGCGCATAGGAAAGGAGTGGATCTGAGAGTTTAGGCAATCAGGAGCAGTTCAGGGAAGATGGAGGGAAAGAGAAGAAGGGCAAGAAGAAGGGAAAGGAAAGGCTGTGGCCAGGGCAGGGAGAAGGATAGTGTGGCCAGGAGGAGATAAAGCATAGAGTCCGTTATCCATCTGTTCCAGGGTTAGAGTTTGACCAGCAGAGGGGGTCAGGGGTGAAAGGTCGGCGACCCCTTGGCCTGAGGGCTCCATGGTCAGTGCGCTCGCAGGTACACACTGGGGACAGGATTATGAGGTAAATAAAAAAGCGGGATGGTTTCTTTGCAATGTTTTGCACAGACAGACCATCCAGCTCACAGAAAGATGGGCAGATTTTATTCTTTAACAAAATAAATGATCATTAATTCCATTTAGTGTCAGTTGGCAAGCAGAAATGGGTTAAAGTGCATTTTGTTTTATTTTACACATCTACAAGAGGGTTTGCTGCATTTACGTCTTATGTTTTTAATGTAAAATGCAATTTGATTTTATGTACCGAACATGGACATAAACTCGCAGACGTTACTCAATATGTCCAATGTTGTTGACAACACACATCACATGACCTTCATTACCAGATGGGGTTTACCCAGTTGTTATGTAATTGTAGATTTTAAAATGTCCATTTTGAACACTTTCTCATCCATATTTGCTTGTCCATGTACAGTATGTGTATATGTCAGATGATAATATCAGGAGATATCATAGAGTTTGTATATTTATAATAATAATAATTCATTGTCTTTTTGGTTGTGATGCACACAAATTTTATTATACGTATCTACTAACCTTCACATCTTTCTAGTCTAGTTAAAATGAAACAATAAGGTGTTTATATATGTCTTGCCAGACCTGTAGATACAATTAGTCTTAACTTGTATTTATAATTGTTTTAAATTTTTAGGTTTACATAACAAAGATACAAGAAGCAGTGACATTTTATGAAAGTTAATTCTACAGTAAATTAAGGATGTTTCTCTGATTTTACACACATACAGCAGCAGTGTATAGTACCCCATGAAACTGAAAAACTTTAACCGTGCTTTGACCAGGAGTGTCCCTCTTGATCAGTTAGGATCCTCTCAGACACTTACACTATAGGAGGTGCCATATTTAACAACTAGGTTCCACCTGTTAAAGTGATGAGTGCGCAGCACACAGTGTGTGCAGATTTAACAAGGCGCTTAGTGGTTAGGTCAAGGATTGCTGTCCTTTACTTGTGCCTGAAAATCTATATCTCGGAAAGGGGAAGGATTATATATCTTTTGTCAACAAGAGACTGTCCTCTCCTTTGTGTGTGTGCATGTGTATGTGTGTATGGCCATGAGCGGCTTACAAGTGTGCACAATAAGTCTCTGCTTGCATGTGTGTGTGTGAAACTATGATGGGATGCGTCTGTATGTGTGTGAGAGAAGAAAGAAGACTTCATTGATGAGGGTGTGTGCTATAAGGTGTTCGGATCAGTGTTTCTTAACCTTTATATACACATATGTTTAAATAAATGTCTTCATGCCAACTGTGACTATTTTTATTCAGTCAAGACAAATGTTACATTTTCTACATAGACACAGAAACTATTTAAGGAATTTTTGTTGGCAAACAGAAATACTTCCTCAATAAAATGAATGATAAGAGAGAAATTCTGCCAAGCTCAATCAGAGAAATGTCAAGATTTCAACATCAGCCAATCAGAGGCAAGAAATACAATTGATGTTGTTATGTGTTATGTATTTTAAAATGTGCCTATGATAAAGAAAATAATGTTTCATTTAATAACCTTGATACAAAGTTAAATTACCACACTTTTCAGCAGAGGCCTAGATTACAATGATGCCAGCAATATCTCTTATTTTATGATTTTCCACTTCTCCGACTGTCCAGTTTGCCCTTCAGCATTGCCTATTGGTCTCTTTGGCTGTTGTTGTATTCATATTGGCCCTAAGTATGCCTGTGTTGTCATGTCGTAATGCAGTGTCTGAAGAAATATTGGATATATTAGATCTTATTATTCAAATAAATCATTCAAATACATTTTTACTTAGATATTTGAAGTGAATTGAATCCCGTTTAATTGCTTGCAGGTGTGTGGCTACTGTAAATGTGTGTGATGATGAGAACATGTGCTTTTGTGTGTATTGACAAAATGCAGAAATGGAGTATAAGTATGCATTATTCGTAATTAATCATGCATGACAAAGTGAGTACAGTACACACACGTGTGTTTGTTTGTGTGTTTGGGGTGGTGGTGTGTGTGTGTGTGTGTGGGGGGGCAGGTAGAGGGATTAGTAGGGAAAGTGGCTGGGCTAAGGACAATGATAGCTGCATCTAAAAGAGGATTACACAGCTTCCCCCTGTCATCATGTACCTGCCATTATGGGATTACAGACGCCACTTCCACCTTCTTCATTCAACACTGCAGCGCAGGGCAAAGCTTTCAAAATACCTCCGCACTCATATAGGCTCAACGCCTCAACAAGGGAGGAATGAGGGTGGTCCTGTTTAGGTCAACAGGCAGAGTGTTGTACTAAAGCTGCCTGTAGGAGTTTGGGGGTTGTTACACGTCTGGAGCCTGCTGTTATAATCCAAGATAAGACTGTATACACTTGTGGCGTGTGGATAGAAATGTTCTTCATATGGCACGTTTGGTGATTCTAATAGTAAACGCCTTGTAGGTGTGGGCATGGACGCAACACCCAGTGACAGAAAGCTCAATTTAAACCCACAGTATGCACACAAACACACACACATCACAAACATCAATGCATTCACAGATTCACACATGAACACAAAGTACGCTGGGAAGTTCAGGCCTGCTAAACAACTAAAACCATGTTAATGTGTACACGAGGCACACACTGTAGACACAGGCACACATTTAATGAGAGAAAAAAAAATGAATGGAGCTATGATTGCTCCCCACACACATACACAAACCCTCTCGGTAACAGTGAATACTGATTTGGCACAGTCTCTCATGATATCTATTGTTCATTAGTCATTGTTATCCCGCTTTGATGTAGCTGTAATGGACTTTAGATGTGCGGACCGGCTCCATAAAGACCCCTGTTTAGTAATGGCTACAGTTTAAAGGCTCTTAATGTGCTGCTGAGGTGTGGGGAGGGGCCAGGAGCTGTAAATCACAGAGAGATGGGCAGGGGGCAGAGAGAAGGGGGTGGGGGGTTGCTTGGAGGTGAAGGAAGGAGCGATTGGAGAAGAAAGGAGTGGAGAGGGTAGACGAAAGCAGAAGGGGGAGGGAGGTGAGGGGAGGAGGTTCAGGGACGAGGGAATGGAATCTGTGTGTGTGCATTCTGACGAGGCGCAGAGAGCCTCCCTTCGAAACTGCAGATGTGTTTACACAGCACAGGTTCACACAGTTGCTCGTACAAGTGAACACACACACACACACACACACACACACACACACACACACACACACACACACACAGAGGAGTAGAGCCCTTGCTCTAGTTAAGGTGCTCCTGTGTCGTGTGCATGCTTACATTGAGTTTAGCATTGAGCTCGGCGATAGGGGATTAAACCAACGGAACTGTGTGTGTGCGCGCGCCTGTGTGTCTGTGTGTATGTGTGATCTGCCTCGTTCCCAGTTGGGACAGAGCAAACAGACAGAGGCAGCTATCAGCCTCTCCATTGTATTCATCTGATCACTAATCTTCAATGGTTAAATCATTATCCATCCACCACCTCAGCAAAGGGCCGGGCAAACACTACTGGGCTGTCACCAAGCAGCACTAGTCCTTAATATGTTACTTACACACACACGCGCACGCACACACAAACACAAGGGCTCATATAGTTCATACATGCTCACTAACCCCATAAGTGTTACTGTTTATTTGTCTCAAAGGAATGCACACATAGGAACAATTAGCTATTACAAGCAGTGTATACATTGTATACATGTATGAAACACACACACACACACACACACACACACACATGCGCTCTCTCTCTCTCTCACTCTCTCTCTCACACACACACACACACACACACACACACACACACACACAGAAAGAGTTAGAGTCGTTGCCATCTCCGGGTCTGAGGGGCCTCCATCACTCCCAGCAGGATACTCGAGCAAATCTAATTGC
>JAVQJL010039712.1:0-17529 GCA_036024295.1 Nannoperca obscura
TTGAGTGCAGTTGCAGTTTCTTTCTGGATTCCTGACAACTGACTTCTAAAGCTCCATCAGCCAGCTCAGGGTGAGGAGAGCTGGATTAACTGAGACCCAGAATAGATGTGAGTGCACACACACACACACACGCACACACACACACACACACACACACACACACACACACACGCACACTCACTCACACTGAACAGGAACCTTAATTACCACACAGACAAAAGCAATTACTCATGAACTCCACACACACCCAGAAATATAACAAAAAGCAGATAAAAATACACACACACACACACACACATTATAAACACATAACTAGTACAAAGTAATACAAAGACACACACACCCACATGTAATGATGCCCCATCGGCGCCCATTCATCACGACTTGGCTGGGTTGCCGTGGGATATAACTAATGAGAGCCATTACAGTTGCCCAGAATGCATTGCTTCAGTCCTCAACCTCTTGGTCATTGGTCAACATGCACGTGTGATTCTGCCTCTCTCTGTGTGTGTGTGTGTGTGTGTGTGTGTGTACCGCATGTCATCTGATTGTAAAATAACTGTCACTTATAAATGATTTCATCTGCAAACACAGCTGCAGGAACCAAAGCTGTTTACATCCTGCAGGCTGCACAACCTCACGCCCCTAAATGATTCAGGATTGTTGTTGTTAAAGAGTTAAAGAGTCAAGAAGATCAAGACTTCTCAAGACCAAAGATTCAAGACAAACTGTTTTGTAGCTTCGCCGGCTGACATCGGCACACTACAGCAGCTACAAGCCGACTGACACTAACTACTTGCAAAAAAACTGGATAACAAAAGCGCTTCTATCCAGAGGTGATCCAAGGTTTTGGCCGCACACACACGCACACACACCGGCAGTGGGACAGGGCGCTGGCCTGAGACCCCCTCGGGGTTCAGTGTGTCTCCTGAGAACTCAGATATCAACCAGCTGTACCTGCGGAGACACTATTACCCAAACACATCCGTGCGCAGTAGCATGTGTAAGGAACCTGCACCAGAATCTAACCTCACTCACTGTGTGTACGTCTGGAAACACAGTGCGAGGTACATTTCACAGCCACAAACATCTGTAAGTGTGTGACGGGCTGTGGGTGAGGTGGATCTGACCCAGAACACAGTGTGTGTGTGTGTGTGTGTGTGTGTCTCCTCTCTACGGCAACGTCTCGCCCAATTACAGCGATTCCCAAGAGAAGGAAATGTAACCAGAAAGAATAAAATGAGCAGATAAAAAGGAAGGAGAGCAAACTCACCACTAGTCTCAGGTGCTTCTTCTTCAACTCTTGATCCACATACAGCAGCTCCTACTCACAGGCAGTCTGCAGAGAGAGAGAGAGAGGGAGAGAGAGAGAGAGAGAGAGAGAGAGAGAGAGACTTTCACTTTGACTGCTGACAGAGGAAACTGTTTAAAAGCGTAGCGAAACTCCCCGCAGGCACACGTGAGACACTTAAACACACCGATGAATATAGAGTACCACCACATCGCAGATAAGCTCAAGGGCAGAGAGAGTGACCGACAGATGGCCCATGTGGAGAAAGAGAGAGAGAAAGGAGGGATGGGGGTCAGCGATCAGGTCTCACTTGTATCGGTGTCAGTTAATTAGATGAGCGATCATCCCTCCCAGAGATGGATCCCAGATTAAAACACAAGCAAGTGAAAGTGCAGAAGTCACAGAATCACAGATAGTATGAGAAGAGAAGGAGGGATGGACTGATGAAGAGGAGGAGGGTGAGGCAGGTGCATACACTGAGCTGACTCTTTATGAAATATTGATGAGAATTGATGAGTCATCCACTGTAGGACTCTCTGATCAGTCTGCAATAAAGTTTTAAGGGTCACGTGGACTTTTTATAACTTCTGCAGAACACTGAATGATGCACCTTCAAGTGTTTAATGCAAAAAGGTCCATTTATTTATATTGTGCAGTTGGTTTTTATTATCTGCAGACAGAAAGTCATCAGGTTTTTTATGACGTGTGATTCAACAGTTTTTAGTTTGTCTTTTCAGAGTTTAAAACACGTGTTTTATTGTTCCTGCCTCTCTTGGAAGCCGACCCCCCAAACTACACTTTGCAAAGGGCCCCCAAAAAGCTAGAAGCGGCCCTGGATGAGCCCCAGATAATGACTCATATTTTGGGTCTGGATCCAGGACTCTCAGCTGGACTGGCTGAACCTGCTGCTCCTCTTCCCCTTGTAACCGAAGGTGCATTCAGGTACTCCTCGTCAAATCAAAAAATTAAACATGTTCTCCTGCTATGATGTAAACACCCTTCAGCTGTAGACAGACACAAACAGTAAAGTTCATTGTCATTTGTATTTTCTTTCCTGTGACACCTTGTGATTAACATCTAGGCTGCTAACAAGAAGATCATTGGATCTTTCACTATTTTCATCCTGCTGTCTGGTGAATATTATGTGGTCCTGTGATTTTTGCACTTTACGCTCCATTAAACAGATGAATTGAGAGAAACTGAAAGCTGCAGGACAACAGCTGTGTCCAAAACACTAAAGGTCCAGCTTCTGATTCTGTAACACAGCCCTGGAGTTATGGTCCTCCATCTTTCTTGACAAGGTCTTAACCTCTATTAACAAGTCGATGGAGCCTGTTCTTCACTCTGTCAGTAGCCCTTTATCTGCTGAAAGGGCCGACTGCTCGGACAGACGACCCACCGCGCCGCAGAATTAACTCATCCGACACGACCCGGTGCATCGAGGGGGCATCGTAAACGCCACGCATGCACACCAAAGGGCTTCTAGATAATGTCAGAGAAAGAGCTGAATTTGCTCATCAGTTGCTTATGATCTTCCTCAACCTTCAATCAATACGTCCACCGAAATGACTTATGGATCAGGTGTGTGTGTGTAGAGGGCCACGTTGAGAGTGACGACGCTTTTGCTTCTTTAAGTGGCTGTTGGAGGGTTAAGGTTTGGTTTTAGGGTAAAAGTCAGAATCAGGATCATTAAATGTCCTGAAATTGACAAATAAAACATTATTTAGGAACAAGTTTGGCCTAAAGCACATTCTTTAGCTGTGAATGGTGCGTATGTATGTGTGTAACGCTCCTCACAGTCCTCAGGTGACACTTTAATAGACATCAGGTTCTTCTACGTAAATGTCACGGAGACGTTCACAACCGCGTCTCTCACCCTGCACGGCAACATGGAGTCAACCAGAGCATTGAAACTAACAAGTCAAGTTTGTTTACTCCATTCAGGTTTTTGTTCCTCAAGGACAAATCTATTCGTCTCAATGTCGGGTAACCATGGCAACAAGGTTCCTTTTTATCAACAAGAGTATATTTAAGGGGTAATATTTATTTAGGGGTCCTGCTGAGCCCTCACACATACACTCTCTCTCTCTTAAACCAAGCTTGTTGTCATGTTGCCTTTCACTAATCATCACTGTGCTTCTCAAGTTATTCTCTACTTCAGTTACTAGTTTTCCCAGCATGCCTTTCAACAACCTCCAGACATAAGGCTCGCTGGAGAACCAGAACAATGCAGCCGGTTAGATTTGTGTCCGGCTTAATCCCGACTTCCTCTGACGTCACGCGCACGTGGGCAGCAATCAACCCACGACCAAGACCCAGTGCATGATGGGAAACAACTGCTGTCGCCAGATCAAAGAGCTGATTAGCTCTTAATTCTGACCACAAACATCACGTTCTGCAGAAATATTGCACTATATATTGTCACTGTATGTCGAGCAGTGACGGTTTCATCTGTTAACAAACATCTTGTGTGGTTGATTTTAATATTAATAAAGTTTATTTCAGCCAGAACTATCGACGGCAGGTGGATCTAACAGGATGTACAGATTTCTGTCACTTTCTGTATGTTCTCTGAAGGCTGCTGCTGTTTGTCACAGCGCCCCCTGCTGCTGACGCCAGAGTCAATGCCGACATTAGGAGGACGCCACACGACCGAACTGTCGGTCACAAGCTCAAAACAAACGAGACAACGCAGCTTTAAAACTATTCCCCTTACTAACTTCATGTCCCATTTAATCATTCCTGCCTCGATGTGTTTACTGCCACAGTAGCTTAAAGCAATAAACTAAATGAAAAAATCTATTAAATGAAATCCACTGGGTAAGAAAGAAATGCTCTCTCGTTGTCATTAACTAATTAGAAATAGCTGCAGCCTCTGCAGCATCATCAGGCTGGTTTTCATGTAGCTGTTCTGTGAGATTTCAGCAGGTAAATAAAGAGCCTTACGTCAGCTCTGCCAATCCGAGGCAACGCGACAATGCAAAACAGGCATTAAAAGAATTACTGGCTGTTTAAATATTTTTTTTAAATATTTTTTTATCATTTGAATGTATCAAAATTACGGCCTAGAAGAGGCAATAAATACTGCAGCTGTAATTCCCCAAATCATCCTTTGAGATACGTGAAAACCTGGCAGCAATATTAAAAACAGCAAATAAAAACCCCGTCAACAAGCATTAAACAGGTTTTTATGAGTGAGAACAGAACCGTCTCTAACTGTGTAATGTTCAATCCTGACAACAGTCAGCGTGTCCAGTGGAAATGTTACTGAGCCGTTCCTGCATCCTCGCCACACCTCTGAATGGCAGCCTTAATTTAAATGCAAATCCTCGCAGCAAAGATGTAGATGGATGTATGATTGCATTATGTAAACCAGATGAAGGAGCATTGCGATCGCTTCAAGTTGTGGAGATTTAAGCACAGGCCGGAGAATAGATGGCGATGTGCATGCATAAATACTGTATAAGAAGTCATGAAGCAGCACTTCAGAGCTCAGAGACTCTGCAGAGAAATGAAGGCTGCTCGCAAAGATACAGTCGGTCTTACTTAAACGCATTTCTTCCTTCCATTGGCTGGAATCTATTCATGAATCTCTTCGTGCTGCAGCAGCCGCACTGACCCAGCACTGACCCGTGGGTGCTAAATGTCATCAGCACTGACTTTGGTCGACATCGAGGGATGAGAGTGAGTTCAGAGAGACTTGAGGGCCGTGGCTCAGGCAACTAGAGATCATTTTAATTATATAAACTTCCAGACCCAAGAGCTTCTCTCACCAGAAAAACAAAACACATCCGTTTGTAGGAAGAACAAGAAAACTAAAGTGCACTGACTAGTGAGCAGGGAGGTCACCAACACTGAGAAGTCACAGCTACAGAGGGACTAACACACCAGCTGAGGGAGTGCTGCTCACTCACAGTGCAGATATTCAGCACTGGGCCAGTCTGGTGGATGGAGCTGGCAGCTCGCTTCTTCAACAGTTACAAGTAAAGGAGCCCAGATGGACATGCATTAAACAACAGACCCCCGACTACGGAGTTACATAACGTTTACTGGTGCTGTTGAGGAGGCGACAGCAGAGACAGAAGAATATTCGTTCTCTCGGAAACTCACAAAGGGGGCAAACGTGCCCATAAAGTTTTGCAACCTTTAGTGCAATTTGACCTGGTTTTGCGTCCGGTGATTGCACTTATCCATGAGACAAAGTCGGATGTGAATGGTGAGACCGCAGCAGGCAGGACGACAGCAGAGAGAAGCCAAAGCGTTATATTCTCCATCCAAACATCCGCCCACGAGCACGTCTGTCATGACGATGCCTTCACTGTCACCATCACTGGAGAGTGTGGAAGTGACACTGTTTACATGAATGAAAACAAATAAATGTGCTTCAGTTACCACCAACTCTCTGAAGATGCTAACTTTGTCACTGTGCTGGTGCATGTGAATTTGACTTTTGGACTAATTGTGCACCAAATGTGTGCATAATCTACCGGATTTAAATACGTGCAAGTAGCAGCGGAGCAGCGAGACGCAGTCAGGGCCGCATTTACTTTGGGAATTATTTTATTTTTGTCTCATCTGTGCAGGTTTTCTTGGTCACAGTGGTGCTTTGAGCTCGAAGGTAAAGGCAGCATGCTAACATGATGTTAACAGATAATGTTTACCGTCTTATTAGCATATTAGCATTTGTTATTTGCTAACACAGAGTCCAGCTGTGGCTGAAGTCATTAGTACTGCAGGTATTTGGTCATAAAACAATTTCCTGAATGCATTTAAATTCTGAAAAACACAAAGGTCTGATCAAAACTACGATGCACGCAGTGACTGGAGAGATATTTCAGCCTGGAACGAAGAGGTGGATGGACCTGACCTGACCTGCCAGGTTTAAAATAACCCCCCCGCTGAAAATAAAGTGTACCTCATTTACACTGCTCCTTCACACAGGAAATGAGAGTGATCAATGAAACGAAGGTGTGAGGATCTGTATCAGGAGAGGAAAGCTGGAAAGAGCCACAATGACTTAACATTTCCACCTTCATCACGGTTTTCTTCCTCATCCAGGAATCACAAGAACTCCCAGTTAGTCACGAGCAGCGTGAACTACGTCAGGGCCTCTTCTTTCTACGCGATAAATAAACATGGAACTTTTTTCCGCTCTGGAGACTCATTTCTTCCTTTTCAGATGACTGCGTGCAAACACTCCCAGCCTCGCTCTCATTTCCCGCTAATTGTGTTCAACTTCAATCAGCCTCTCTTCTCTCTCTCCTAATTGTGTGTTTGTCTTTTCATGGGCCACTTCGCTCTGGTTTCCTAATCATGCTCATTTTAGCTGTTCCGTCACCCTCTCTCTCTCTCTCTCTCTCTTTCCTCCATAAGTACACTTGTTGTTGTTTTGACCTCTTTCTTCCTCTTTCTGTGTCGTTATCATTCCTGCACACTATTCAGCCTCTTGTCCTTTCCCATCTATTTTCCTGTCAATCTATTTCCAGTCGCAGCGTTCGACCTCGTTACTTTCTGACCTCTTGGTTTCATTTCATCCTGTCCACATCAACGTGTGCGTACGTGGTTAGTGAAGACGATTCTGTACATTTCTGGCTTCTTGTCCTGTGATTTTTCATGCAAATCCATTTTAAAACCTGTGAATTTAGCAAAACGTGGACAGTCAGGCCTACAAGAGGCATCGACCTCTGTCCTGAGCATCTCTCTTATTTAGTTTCAGGTGTAAAAAGTGATTAAAGGCGGGAGTTTGTGCGTTTACAATCATCTTCTTATTAAACTGTCAGTCGTGTGCGATGAAAGTGTGACATTTTTCTCTCTGTACATTAACAAATAATTTAACAGGTGAGATAGATCACTGAAGCAGGAGGAGGAGGAGGAGGAGGAGGAGGATGATGGAGAGCCATGTTAGAAGTGCAGGTACATGCCCGCTGCCTCAGCTGTGCTCTGACACCTGTCAAAGACAGAAACAAGGGGACAGATGGACGTATTAATGGACTGACAGGCGTATAGATGACTGGATGGATGGATTATAGATTGATATATTGATAGATTGATAGAGATCAATAGGTGGACAGATGTATGAAGAGACAGATTGAGAGTACCCTGCATGTTGCTCTACAATATTATTTCTTTCTGAAGGAAAGACAGAACAATAAAAGCATGATCTGCCTCCTTTCCCTCTCTGAGACACACACACACACACACACACACACACACCACCTGAATAATTTACACCCACTACTTCCTCTCCCACACTAATCTGTCACCTTCTCTGCTTCTTCTTCTGTGGCTTGTGTATACACGCTGCGTTGGTGACTTCATTTGCATGTGTGTATTTGTTTTACTGTGTGTGTGTGTGTGTGTGTGAGAGGGTCTATACGCGTGGGCACCGACTGCACATTCTTGTGTTTGCTTGTTGGCTGGTTTTGGCAAAAAGCCTCAGAGCAGCTCACACACACACACACACACACTAACTCAGGCCACTGAGCCCCCACACCTGCTCTGATCTGTGGCAGGAAACTCTTCTCTCCTCTCTCAGTTTTAGGTCCGCAGCGTCTTCATAGAAACACTCCAGTTGAATAATCAGTTATTATGATCCAGGCTCACGATTGCATCACATATTATTTGCCCCTCAGAAACACGTGAGCAGCCTCTCGTCCTGCGTGGAGCTACGAGCCTGTGATGACTTCACACAGCTCTCACTGAATAACTGAGTGGCTTCAGTGTTCACAGCTGGTTCACAGGGTCTCAGACTGAGCTGAGCCGTGGTTAGACTGCTGCTTTTTTAATGCAGTTTCATTAAGTTACATGCACTCATTCATTTCCACGTGTAAACTCCTGTTTGCATTGTATTTCTGCTGCTTCATCACAGGAACGACCACAGATTTACAGGCAGAGAGCGTCATGACAACACGCAACTGACAGATCTCACTTTTCAGCAGCACCGTGCACGTTAAAGCTGTTTCTTGTGTAACCAGAATGTAAATCTAATCTCCTTCTTGCTTTCTCCACGTCTACTGCTGAAACACGATCAACAACATCAACACGGATACTTGGGGAGAATAATGACATCTGGTATTGCTACACCGTGTCTGCCTCAAGAGGTCGCACGTACAGGATTTGACTGATACTTACAACACGGAGGCTGAAGGCTGCGCGTCTTCTTGTCTAGCTGGCTGGGGCAGTGCTGACACGGCAGGTTATGTTCACAATTCAGTTTAAAAGCAGAAAAGTTTTTCTGCAGGTGGACGGACATGCAGCGCGCTCTCCTCTGACACCACAGGATGTGGGTTTTTTTAAAACTGAACCCACATCTCAACCGTTCACGTGCTGCCAATTAAAAATGTTGCTGTAAATTGGATCAGTTTGATTCTTGGACTCGCTAACGCAGTTTTAAGTAGCATCAAAGGCACCTGAGAGCGAGGAAGCAAACAGAGCTACTAATGGGAATATAATGTATATGTAAGCGCGTGACTTTGTGTTGTCTGTCTTTGCGACGCGAGGAGCTACTTATTTAATGCCTTTCAGTACAAGAGGTGATCACACGCAACAATCGGGAGGAGGAACTAGAAACGTGAGATCTCCGAATACAGACTTATATAATACAGAGACTTTCAACTTTAAAGGTGATGATCTGTCTTTAAAGGGAGAATCATGTCATTGGTTCTGGTTTCACAGCCACACGTGTCTTTAAAGAGGACATTTATGTGTTTATCCAAGTAAAATAAAGATCAATTCATTTACTGAGTTGATCATCATCTTCAGAGAGAAACACCTCACGGGGGTTACAGGACCACAACGTCCACGCTTTGCACAATACAACGTTTCTGATCAACAGATGGAGGGAACTCATCTGAGAAAGAGGAAAGATGAAAAGTGTTGTTCAAAGGGGCCCTTTCAGTGGATAAAACATGATCCGGTTCACTAATGGATGCTCTTCAGGGTCCGCCACTGAGAGGCAGCTTATATTTCACTGCAATGTTCAGGTTTAAGGCTGAAGAGGAAAAAGTCATTTGTTCAGAGCAGCTGAATGTGAGCAACAGAGGACGAGGGAATTAGGAGACATTACATTAACTGACAATCACGAAAACTGCTTCACCTCAGTTTCTTTTTCAGATAAGAAGACAGAAAGAGCTGCAACGCAAACAAAAGGAACAGAGACGGGGGGGGGGCATTTAAAGACTAGTTAGTTAGAAAACATTACCATCATCATCGAAAAGTGGATTCATGCTTCGGATGGAGGAGATGAAAAGAAGCCACGTCAGAGGAAACATGGAGGAAAGAGAGAAGAAGAGTTCAGCACTGGTTACATGATGAGGAAGATGAAGAGTGCCGAAGATCTGCTGCCTTTCATCATCTCTTATAAAAACCATTAAACACGGGTGAAAAGAAGAACTGTTAGTTTTAGCTTCAGATTGTGGCTTCAACATGTAACAGTAACATTTATTTCAGAATATTTATATTCATTTTTATCCCTCTGTTTTTCGTTATTACTTTTCCTGATCAATTATCTTATTCTTTTACGATATTTTTCTTTTTTACGGCACTCTCGTGACTCCATAGCTCCTCCGACAACATTGTCTTTTTTAAATGATTGTTTTATTTGTGTTTTGCTCTTTTTTACGCCTTTGATCGATTTGCCAACAGAAGAGAGATGACAGGAAGTGATGGCGAGAGAGAGACAGGGAACGACATGCAACCAGACGACCATTAGGACGCCCATATATGGTAATAATGCTCTGTTTACTGGCGGATGTTGCAGAACAACAGATGATATTTGGTGACAGTGGATTTGGTGCAGATCTGTTCAGTGTCCTTAAGGAACACAGACAATTATAATGTTAGTTTGTTACTTAAAACGTTTAAAAAAGAGCTTAAAGAAAAAGGTATGGATGTGATGGTTCCTGGAAACATAAAGCAGAGTGAGTGAACAAAGTGATTATGTAACAGAAAAGGAAAACACATGAAAAGAGTTTGTTCTACAAGCTGTTTGGATTACAGAACAACAAGCTCCCTGAAATCTTCTCACTCCCTGACGACACATCACGTCTGCTGATTGATGCAAATGTAAGCACAGTGTCTTCGGGGTGTCTGATTGTGACGGGCTGGGACTGAGTGTGTGTGTGTGTGTGTGTGTGCAGATGGCCTATTTATAAAATGGATGAGAACAGTTACAGAATGTGATGTTCTTGTCTGTACACACACACACACATTTATTACATATATCTGATTTGTTTTCTATCCCAACTCCCAAATATGGAGATTCAGGATGCTTTAACTCACCCCAGGACATTTTCCAACATTTCTCTAAAATAAAACACGTCATGTAAGATTATAGACTGAAGTAACAGTCAAATAGAAATTATTCACTATTTTCTGACATTTTACAGAATAAGAGAATATAATCAGACGGAAGTTGAACACACGTCTACAGGATCCTGCAGATTTACATCCAGAATGAAGCCAGAGAGGGAAAACCCCAAACTTTAGGACAAAGACTCTTCTTTAGTCCTTCGGATCTGAAGATCTTTACTCCAACAACCCAGATTGAATTATTCCTGGTCCGCTGAACCACCTCGCTGTGTATTCAAGCCCATTCCTCATTCAGACAAGGTCAGTCACACACAATAACCTCAGCACTTAAAGAAAAGCAAGAAAGCAGCTGAGCACGAGAAAAAGGATTTAAGATGTAAATTACTATAATTGACGTTATTGATCTGTATGACTGCTCTGTCATTACTGAAGCTCTTTGGCTCCTCTTCACTCCTGCACTCTAACCTGTGATATAATCCACAGATCAGCTCACACTCTGTCTGTTTGGCTGAATGATGAAAGTGCATTAAAGCATCATTAGCACCTGTTTCATGACTCCGCCCCGCTCACGCATGAAGATTAGCGCCGTAATTGACATTTACAAGACACACGAGCCATCAAGCCGCGGCACATCTCGGCTAAATGATGCTAATTAACATCGAAGCACGTGTGACTTATGGGACATGCTCTGTATGTAAGACACACGATTTATAACACGACAGCCTGCTGAAGTTCTTTCTCTTTGCTTTTCACACAGTAACAGTAGTTGATGTGGTTTGTCAGGTTGCAGCCGCGAGGGGAAGCCAAGAGGAACACTGCGTAACCCCACATTTGTCTTGTCAGGCTTCGTGGTTTGTAAAAGGATAAATGCTTTCTGTCAAGAGAAGTTATAATCTGTGTTTGATTTCATCGTTAATCCAAGTCATGGTGCAGCTGCAAACAACACCGGGAGCTGTAGCAGAACAAACACATGTTGTTGAACTAAGAAAACAAACACAAACACGTGAGCAGAGGACACGACGCACAGGAACAAACCAACACTGAACATGCTGGGAACACTGCACACCAGAAGAAACAGGAAAGTCACCTGCTGTCTTTATCCTCTCCGTGGGCACCTTGAAGTAAAGTGTTTTGCACTGAAGGACAAACACAAACTCTGCAATAATGACATAAAAACAGTAGCTAGAATCGACACCCCCCCGCTGTGTGTTTCAGCTGCGTTACACCTCCCTGATATCATCCAAGAGACATGAAGCATCATAAAACATAAACCATCTCCTCTCATCCTCACACACTTTCCCATAACTGCCTCTCTGGGTTATGACGACGTGGCTCAGAGGAAACCATTTACTTGACGTCAGCTGTAATTAGAACAAGAAGTTGTTGTGGGGGAACGGGAGGGAAGCCGTCGAGGGACTGAAACAGAGAGCTGGAGGGCTGAAAACTACACTGTTGTAATAGTAGAAGGTCAATCTATGGATCCTCCACCTCATGTGAACATGCATTAGATTAAAAGGCCCTCTGAGGTGCAGGTGAATAAAGGCATAATTATAAGACGCTGACGCTGCAGAGGATTTCATCTCATATCTAAACAAGAGTCTCAATCAAAGAGAAAGGAAACATGTTGTATTATGAGTATGGACGAGGGAGCAGATTCAGAACAAACCACAGACACGGAGGCTTTTCTGTCAGGAACACAAACGATTTCACCAACGTTACATCAAATGATTTCCTCCTCTGAAAGAAACATACCTGTTGATGGGTAGAAGTAAGAAAACACTCGTCACCACGAAACTGTTTGATTTTTCTGTATTATTACAGATGATTGTTCATCAACTGATTGTCCTTCATCATCATCAATCATGGCAATCATGGCAAGTTAGAAAAAGAGAAGTTGAAGTTAAAATCCTCAAGAAGCAGAAGCAACCACAGGAAAAGAAGGTAATCAAATTACATCACTTGAGTATTGTGTTACTTGGATTAGGTTACTGACTGCATGTATTAATTGTATTTTAATACATTTCTAATGCAACCCTCCCAACGCTGGATACAGGAGTAGTAAAACACTAAAATGTAAAGCGTTGGTATCTTTCTGCTTCTGTACTGACTGACTTTATATCTACAAATCCACGGGAGTGAAGAGAGACGAGATGTTCTCTGCTGTGGCAGATTAGATTTAATCTGAGGAGTCGTTACTGTGAGGATCATTAAACCGCACGTCCTCATAAAGACACGAACAGTGGAGTGTGGAAGTGAAGAGCACAAGTCAGCAGAAGTGTGTAGAAATCTGCTGAGATTCTTCTGTTACCAGGCTGTTGGCCCAGAAGAAGCTCAGTTAATGGAAACCCCCCATTACACATCTTCACACGTCGTTACTTATCATCAATCTGAGACGTTCGGCTGCATCCTAGAAGCTGTATTTTGTGACATCATTTATCTTTACGCTCAAACAGTCATGTGTGCATCTGCTCCAGTTAGTCACTTCCTACATTTCCCAGAGTGCCAAGTGCCGGAGACTGAAGCATCCAGTGTGTGTCGGCAGAGAGGGTTTAACTCGTGTTATTAAGAGATCTCTGCAGACGATCTGAAGGCAAACAAGCCTCAACATTATGTGGGTGTGTGCGTGCTGTGTGAATCACAGTGGACAGGACGTGGGACAACCGTGTGTGTGTGTGTGTGTGAGAGAGAGACTCTGATTGATGCAACACAACTCTCTGCAGGAGTGTGAATGCCGACGTAAACGCTGGACTTGTTCAGTAACACACAGACACTATTTGAATGTTCCTCTTCTTCTCACAGAGCATCTCTTGAACCTGATCCTGATCCTTTAGCAGATACTGATCCTTAAATGTACCTGAATGTAGATTAAATATGTATCTGACACACTGAAACCACAGATGTAAAGCACTTCTTCTGACACATCTTTCTTTTCCTGAGTTACTTGATAGAAAATCCTGAAGGTCCTGCTTCAAAACTATTTTGGTCTGATGTCAAGTTACTCACAGATTTCACTCAGATAGGAAAGTTAGCACTTAGTGCTACATGCTAAGAACAAGCAGCTGCTTCCTGAATGCTTCTGCACTCTGAGAAAGAGGCAGGAGAAATAACGGGTTTGTTGCCGTCAGAGCTCAGTGGATTTTACAGATTAAAGTCGATCACCAGCAACATTTTTCACATTCACACTCCCTCGTACGCAGTGAAATGACATTAAGGACAGTTCTGCAACACGTCGCAGGCGACAGGTTCGGCTCAGGACATCTCTCCTCTCTGTCTGACCATCGCACATTGTAACAATAGACCCTATCTGTGATTGATAGGTAGACAGATCGATAGAGACGTATTGATCCTCATGGGGAAGTTGCAGCATTATTGCAGTAATATAGATTTTCATATGCTTATCTGTACAAATCAATATGTGCAATCCAATATACAATTGTACTGTACAATGTAAGTAAGTCTCCCCTGCAGACTCAGAGTGGAGTCATTGTAAACAACACATCAGTGCAGTCGTCAGAACTGACGTCACACACAGTTAACGTTTAGCCTGGATATTAAAAAGGTTGCTGACTGAATAATCAGAGAGCAGACTGCTGCTGCGTAAACCTTTTCACAGCGTTGAATGTTGGACTTAAAACACATTTGTGCCGCAGAAGAAGAGTCCACTTTAGGTGCATCTTTTAATTTACTTCACTTTTGACAGATGTATCTAATAATATGTCTCTTTAGTGTCGATTACATTAAAACATTCCTCATTTTCCATAAATCTTCCTCTCCTTTTACATTTTGTGGTCCTGCAAACTGTAAAAACAACCTCAAATACTTATTGCATGAGTCCACAGACAAAACCTTAGGTAGCGAAATATGCACAATTACTCTTTTACAAAAGCTGCATCTCAGCGTGTCTTTGTCTTCCACTGCTCTGCTAGAACTACGTTTTGTCTTCATCTCATCACTTTCTGCTTTTTAATGGCCTGTCGATGGAAAACTGGAACGGATGAATCCTGAGCCTGAAACACAATTAGAGTGACGTCTCACTTCAGTGAACCAAACAGATTAGCTGCCGGGTGACAAACATCTGAGAGTAACTTCAGTGTGCTCACTGTGCACGCGTCCAGCTGTGCAGCTTAAACTGTTTCAGTTACGTCTCACTGATTTTACAAGGACACAGTGGAGCTGGATGAGTGGCAGCAGCGATCTGTCGGCCATGTTTGTCTCTGAGCTCTGCAGCAAGAGAAAACGACCACAAAGAGCGCCATCTAGTGGGCCATGGAGACAGTGGTGCTGCCCAATAGTTACAAAGCATACATTTACATAAATAAGAAACTTCCATTTTAAAATGCACACGTTTTGTTTGTTACGTTTGAATATCACCAGCCAATCAGGACACATCATCAGGTGCTTTGCCGCTGCTAGCTAACGAGCCCTCGGGTGCAGAGACACAAAATGGATCCGTTTTTGAAAGGAAAAGTGGTGTTGGAGACAAACCTCCAAACCACATGGGGAAGAAATATGAGCCTGAATGCTTTAAACATCTCTTCATGGAGCTGAAAGCGTGTTGAATGTGATGAAATCACTGAAGTCAAATGTGGCGCTAAAACCTTGGAAACTCCAGAGACACTCAAACATAAAGTGCCCGGGGTGATTTCTATTGATGTGGGAAGGTGGGAAGCACCTCCACAGTAGTGTTGGACATTAGATCCACAGATTTCATAAAAGCAATAGTTTAAATACATAATACATCCAAATATTCAGTTCATAATCTCAGGTAGCGCTGTTCGATCCCTGTAGAGAGAAACTGAGTAACTTGAGTTGAATTTAAAGCACATTTTCTGCTTCGTTGCCCCGGGATGTTCTTCACTTCCTGCTATTTTTACTCTCTCCTTCCTCCCTCGCTCTCCCTCCCTCCTGGTCTTCCTGTGTTTTCTTTTTTCCCCTTTATTAATCCATCCAACTAAGACACTTTCTATGTCCTCGCAGCATTCAGGTACAAGAAAGAAAGAAAGTCAAGTGTCGTCTGCACAGTGACTCTGACCTGTAACATTTCCACTGCAGCGTCATCAAATTCCTCAGACATGATTGTGACATCTTCCTCTTCCTCGCTCAGATAACATCAGGCATAAACACACACGACAGCCTCATGAAGCATGAAGGTTCACTGCACTCCACAGTGTGTGTCGCCCGGTGAGGTGACACATCCTTTCAAAGATCCTCCCTTCTTAGAAACACACGGGCCTGCCTCCAGAGCCGACTGCTGGGGCATGACCCCTCAGACTGGAGGAGATGCAAGAGGCTCCTTGTACATGCAGACGTTACGAATGCTCCCACAGTTTCCTTTTAACACTAGACAAATTAATATGTTTCTGTTATTCCACCAAATCACTGTATGGAAACGACTAGTGACACTCAACAGCACGAGTCTGCACGAGGAGAAACACGTCCTATAATCCTACAACAACACGTGGAGGTGATCCAACTGTCACCGGAAAAGAAAACACTGATCTTGCTCTCTTGCTTTTTGGGATCAGTTCCTGCTCAGTGACGATCGCTTGTACTCACTTGTACTTTACAACTATTTGGTCTTCAGACGTTCAACAGAAGAATTTTACCTGGCGAGGATCTGAGGACCAAAAGGTTGTCAATACAAGTGATCGTTCTGCAGATGTAAAACATCCCAGAACAACCGAATCAAGCGTTTTTATGAGCTAATCGCATCCCAGAACCACAGATTGCCTCCAGCTCAGGGACATAAGAAGGGAAGTCGCTGTTGTCATCAGGTGTTTGATCCTGGAAGAGTTTCTGACAGAATAGGAACAGAAAAACGGACATAATTCACATGTGAGCACTGCGGAAACAACAAATGTGTTTGTGCAATTGAAGAACAAGCATCTCAGCAGCTTCAGTAACGGAGCAGGTCCAAACTGTTTGGTGCTGCTGCCTTGTGGAGCCGTAAACCTGCTGCTTTGTGGCTTTTCTTAGAACATAATGGACGTTTTTATGTAACTCTATACATCACTGCTCACACAACAGATGAGGCTCTGTTCTCCATCACTGCAGCGCTCGCTCTCAGATTAAAGCAGGCATGACTGCGTCTAATACATTTGCTGTTCTTTTAAGCATTTTAAGCTTCAAAACAACATCCCATAATCCATCTCTGCGTCATCCAAGAGCAACCTAATTAAAGGCGGCTTCAGCTGGAGGTACGGCCATTTTTAAGGGCATTAACACCGGCACCGTTACTTTGACACAACTTTGTTTCATGTTTATTGGTTAATAAATTTAAAAATGCAGCTCCACACAGCACAGAGCCGGCAGACACACGAGAAACTGGGATGCTTTTACTGAAACTATGTCTGAAAATGCAGAAAGAGAAATATTTAGAAAAGAAAACATGTTACGAAGAAGGAAGAGATGCTAACATCTAACTTAAGTGTCCAAGAGCTTAAAGCAGCAAATAAACACAATAGTCTCGACTCTCGGCGTCGCTCCTTTAAAACTGCTAACAGCCAAACTTCAAAAGAATCACTCAGGGTTCATTTTAAGCTTTAAATGATTTCATGCAAACATCCGAGCTTATCGACTTAATGAACCAGCTCGTGTGTTACTGCACAGAGCGTCTCCTCGGGCTTGAATCTGACATTACAACCGCGCTCCAAAGTGACCCGGGGTGCTACTAAATGGCCGGGCTTTTGCACAAAAGGCGAATCTTGCTGTGGTTAAATTCTGCAAAGATTCCACAAAGTGTGGAGATTACTGCTGCCAGAAATATCCCTCTGGAAAGTGCCATTAAACTTCACTTCCTGCCGCGGCGGCAGGTGAAAATCCAACTCGTCATAGTAACAGGAAGTCAGATCGATTTCATGGAAGACAGTTATTCTCAGGAAACCTACAACAGTAACAGAGCGCAGGATAGATACTGAGGTGTTTGTCAG